>CAJNIZ010014180.1:0-46094 GCA_905231905.1 Symbiodinium pilosum
GTAACCGACAAATCGTGCGCAAGCAATCAGCAGCATGGACTCGTGCTTGTATGTGCTTATAACGGGATGATGGGGCACCCACTTCTGGTCCATATGCTCAAAAAACATGGTTGGGGGACCTATGAAAAGACCTTCGGTACTTTCGAACCCCCCCATGGGATAATCATGGGGGATCAAGCAGGGGTAGTGGCAGAGTGCGCGTTTCTTCCAAGGACTGTCAGCAATTCTGCTGCCGGCCCCGATGATGAAATTGAGTTGGCCTCGGTCAGGATCTTGCTGAGTAAGGACAATTCTGCTAGTACTAGTAGTCGCCGTGGTGGTGGTGGTGGTGGTGGTGGTGGTGGTGGTGGTGGTGGTAAGGATTAGCAACGACAGCAATGGTGGCGGTAATGTTCCTGGATGGATTCCGGGTCTTTCAGACCCGGAGTCCCTTCCAAGGACGCGCTCCTGCGCCGTGTGGACGGCATGGAGCGGCGCATCATCCGGGGTCAGCCCTCCGACCGACTTGAGGCTCGCACTTGCAGCATTCAAACTCCAATGCATCCTAAACATGAGATGCATCAAGAATCGTCAATAATTGTCAGCCGGGGATATCCGCCAAAATCTCGGCCCGCACAAAGAATCAGGTGCTTGACAAAGGGATCCCACAAAATCTTGAACAGGGAGGAGGAGCCGAACTCCGTTCAGGGCTATGGTAGGGTTTGGGATGAGACCTTTTTTTTCTTCGTGGGCTCGGAAATCAGAGTATTACGCCTTTCTCACATGAAGTGCACAAAATAATTTTTCATGAGTTGGACAAGATGCATTTACTCAGCGTGCCAAGCTGAACTGCCGTGTTCTGTTCGCTGTAGTTCTGAGGCAGGCGTTCTGCATATCGCATGCGTGTCATGTATGCTTAACATGAAAGGAACGGAAGCCCTTGGCCACCTATGTCTTCGAGCAACACCGCTTGTAACAAGGGTTTTCTAGCCAGAAGCCTTCAACCCCCAAAACTGACGGAGACAGGTAATGAAAGGTGGTAATTGCCTGTTGTTTGAGGGCATCGCCTCAGCTCTTCAGAACGCTGCTCCGCGCAGTGCGAAGGCAAGACTACGGGACTCAGATGAAAGACTCAAGTTGAAAGCAGCAGTCAGTCTCAACTTGTTAGGGTCGCTGGGCTGCTGACTCCCCGGTAAGGATGCTAAGCCTGATATGGGGGTTTCCCAAAATTGGGGTACCCTTTTGGAGGTCCCTATCACAAGGTTTATAGTATTTGGGGTCTATATTGGGGTCATCCTATTTTGGGAAACTACCATATTGTTACTGCTCACAGGCTCCGTAGCTGGTCAGGAGCTAGGTCAACTTGTGCAGGCTGAAGCGATCTGCTATCCTTTATCGATGTTAACATCTTTTTGTGAGGAGAACCGTGGGAAGTCTTGAAGTGTTTTACTGCAGCCCAAAGACAAAATTTGTAGGGTTAAAGGTATGACGGAAAGCCACACCATACCCGTCTCAGCATCCAATCCAGCTCATCACCACAGGTGAAGGGCCTCGCCTTTCTGAGTGCGCAGTAGATGTTATGCTTCCCGTAGCTGGAGGGCTGAAACCATCCCCTTGTACCATGAGACCCAAGAAGATTCAACAATTTTTGTTGGGCAGGGAGCATGTCTGTCAACCAGCTTGTTG
The DNA here is from genome assembly GCA_905231905.1 of Symbiodinium pilosum. Lineage (NCBI taxonomy): Eukaryota > Dinophyceae > Suessiales > Symbiodiniaceae > Symbiodinium > Symbiodinium pilosum. The sequence goes on from CAJNIZ010014180.1 coordinate 1,666, forward strand.
CTTTGCTCCGATTTGGGCAGTGCCTGCGCTGTCAATCACATAAAGAATTATCAGATTGAACATATTTCTGGTGAGAATCTAGTTTCGGAGGACATCCGTTTTGCCTTTTGATTCTTGGTCTGAAGGCACAGAGTGGCAGTGCGAGCCTGTCCTTGGTTTCGTATCACAAAATCGTAGAAGCTGGGACTGCGTTGTCGCTTCTTCTGCCGGCACTACACCGTGGGGCGCACCTGCGGCTGCGGACAAGCTAGCTCAATGCTGAAGCCTGGAAAATGTGAGCTGTGCCTTGGGCTGCCGTGGCTGACCTGTATGCAGCGCTTTTGAACCAAGAAGCCAGCCTGTGGCACGTCAGCAAAGGGAATGGCAAGGTCCACGTTATGCAGCCTTTCATGACTTCGCCTGGCATGGAAGAGTTCCAGCATGGCCGGGAGCTCGTTTGGGCGGTGGAGGCTTGCTCATGTCCTTTGAAGTGACTAGAGACTACAGACATTGGTGACGAAGTGGGGCTCGAGTTTTTAGCCGGCAAAGTTATGCTGAACATGACGTGCATATGCCTCACCCTCACCGAGGCTTGGGCGTGTTCTTGGGCTATGACAGTGAAGAGGAACTGCTGACAGGCCTGTCCTGGACGGAAGGGTTGCATTTTGTCAGGCCAAGGCAAGCTGAGGCTCAGGGAATGGAAAGTCTGCATCTAGCAGTTGGTGAGTCCAAAAGCTCACTTCACATGTTCTGCCCCCCACACTCAGCCGCCAACTCGTTTGCTAGTGGTGATCTTATCAGTTAATTCTTGATGAGCATTACGTCAGCACAGAATGGTGCTTCTGACTTGTGAAGATGATGGCACAAGTTTCGTGCAGAACTCCCACTGTTAGCCGTCTGGTCGTCTTTTCCAGGACCAGTTGCCGAAAGCTGGGATGAGGCCTGCCCAGACCTCGGCGCTTGTCAAAAGAGTTGTCTCCTATTCTGAGCGCTCCATTCCATCTCCTGAGCTAATCAGTTCCAGCCAAAGGATTTGACACTGCCACATGCGGGTTGTGCAGCCTTTTTTTTTTTTGCGACGGTCTGAATAATGCAGTCGCAAGACTCGGCACAGATTGATTTTCTTTCGATGCCTCAAAAGTCCCAGAAGAGGATTGAATTGGCGTTTCGGACCACGCTAGAAGTCATCTGAGTCATGCATAGGTTTCTCTACTTGAGCTGCAACGGGAGTTTCCAGGATCCCAAGAAGAAGTAGGAATCAATTTCTGGTGGGGAATCCTGCGTAGTTTTAGGGGAGAATAGATCGTACTAGAATTGTGTAGGGGTTATATTCCGTTTTTCCCTACTAACCAAAGGTAGGTGTAGCAAGTCAATCCTCGCGGCTCAGGTGTGACTATGACCTACCGCAAGGAAGATGGCAAGACCCTCAAGGCTTGGCTGGACTTGCACTATTGTTACAATTTTTACTACCTTTCTCATTAGTAGTAGCTACCTATGGGTAGTTCCCAAAATTATGGGCCCCTTTTGGTTGTAGATTATATTACGGCACCAAATGTTTAGGGGTACCAAAATGAGACCCTAATTTTGGTTACTTGTACTATTCCTGCTGTTATTACAGTTCTCTAGTTTCTGTTGCCTGTCTGGGTGTAGGTAGCTAGTCTGTCTATTGGTAGGGAATGTAGGCTGGGGTGATGATCATGATATTCTTGTTACTATCATCATTGTTATTATTGTCATTAAAGTTCCTGCTCATCCAAGGTTAGCAGCAATCCATCGTATGCGTAGTCATGCTACTCCTTGACATTCCGCTCCTTCACAGTATCATGGCACCACCCGATGGTTGTCTTGCTTTATTTTCTTCTTGTCCGTTCCATGGCATATTTGGGCCCTTTGCTACATCAACCACAAACCCTTATATCCACTCGGTTGGTTTTGTTTGCAACTTTCATGAAACTCCATGAGCCGCATCTTGCGGCGAATCCCAAACCCTTCCCTAAACCCTAGCCCACCCCCCACGTAATCACCCTTTTCATTCCATTTCCCACTTTCTTTGTGATTTGCTTCTTGATTATTCCCTAACCCTAGGGCTAATCCCAATACCCTAAGCCCTAAACCCTACAGAACCCCACATAGCAGTTTCCATTCTATTTACATTTTAAAAATTCTCCATAGAACCATGCCTTGGGTACTGCCCCCACTCATTGACACTTGGATAACAGTTGTAATAGAATTATATATAAATATAACCCTTAATATGACCGGCCGTACAGACTGTTAAGACCCACAGCTGCAGGCTGCCACTTTTCCTGTCTGCCGGGGGTCGGCCTTTGCCACCGGAGAGCCGCTGGCCTCCTTTTGGGACTTTCCGGGGGATCCTGTTGGAGCTTAGGGTTTCAGGTCCTGGGGTTACGGGTTCTTAAGGCAACCCCTAAGCCCGAAAACCTACAGAACCCCAAACCACAAAACCCTAAGGTTCGGTTGAAGGATTTTGGGGGCTTGGGGTTTAGGGTTTGTGGGTCAGGGTGTTGGGTTTGCGGTTCAGGAGGGTTTTGTGGGGTGGATAGAAAGAGCCAGGCCGATTGAAGGGTTTTTTTGGGATGCAATGCCGTCTAATCTGGTTTCTTTGGTTCTACATGGAATCAAGCCGTCCATCCGTTTGGGACCCCACATGCACTTTTGCCAGCCTCAAAATGGCCTAAGCCATGCCTAGCTAGCCTAAAGCCCTGCCTGTAACCACTATTGCCTGCATTTTTTGTGGTAACACCTGCTGATAAACTGTAGGTAACGGAGGGTACAGGTAAACCTGGCGCCTTCAAGCCTCACACGGAACTCGTTTAGGTTCCGTGGTATCCGGCCCATTGTATCCTCGGACCTGATGCTGGCAGCTGGGGCCCCAAGAGTAAGGCCCAAAGAGTCCTTGGCCTCTTCAGGAAAGAAGTTCCATGAGGGATCGAGCACTGTTTCATTTGAGGACTATAGGATTTTTACTTCGTTTTGGGAAGTTTACATGCAGAAAATAGTCTTACTAGGTTCAACTGCCAAAACACACGCTATTCACATGGCTTAGCTTACACAGAACAATCTCTCTCCTTCTAATGTCACGGCTGTGAAGCATCTAGGTGTTTTTCTCATTGGATTGTCATTTCTTCTGAGAGTCTTAAACCCTGAATGGGTTCTGTAATATAACCCATTATAGTAGTTTCCATTTTATTTTCCATTATCCCAATATTACCCCATATAACCCATAATATAATAAACCCCAAACCCTAAACCCTGGATTTCAGAATCGGGATTTTTGCGGAGGTTGGCCAAGGTTAGAGCCGGAGTCCGTCTCAGTAAACCAGAATGTGGTCTAGAAGCTTCATCAATGGTGTGGGAGTATAGGGAGCGTTGCTGCAAAGGGCTTGTTGGGTTTATTTGCTTGTTTCGTTGCATTGCTGCTCATGTCTGCGGTCTCTTATAGCTTCAGCTTCTAGCCCCAGCTAAGGGAAGATATCCTGTGCATCCAAGCCAGGAACCCAAGAAGCTGAAAGTAGACGGCAAGCTCGTGGACTGCAGCAACTTCGTACAGGGCAAGGCGGGAGCTTGATGTCACCATTGGTCAGTTTCTCCTAAAAGATGAGTTTCTTAGACTTTGGCCCGGAGATGTGTAGCGGAGTAAGCAGGTATCTAGATGCGGGGTTTGGCCCTAGCATACTCATGCGTAAACTAGCTGCGCGTTCTACACTATAGGTCCTTTGATGCAAATCGTCGGAAGGGAAGGAATCCGCCTTGCCATCGGCCTCACGTCGCGATATCAATCCTCAGCCCAAGAAGCCCATTGCTCAGGGATCCCAAGTTTCAGTAAAGTGCTATTAGGCCCCTCCCATCTGTGTGAAATCGCTACATTGGTATCAGGATATGTAGCCTGGATACCGTGGCTGTAGGCCCCAAAATAGAGCAAGATTATGTTATCTTCTCCTTTTGGTTGCATTTTTTTGTAACGAGAACACCATTTCAATCAGTTCAACCACCGAAAAACAAGCCCTTAGAAGGGACCCAACTCTTCTTACAATCCCCGTATCCTCAGGGGCTTTTTGAGAACCTTCCATTTCGCAACAGTCAGGAGATAGAGTTTACACTGAGCACTGGCGACGTCTGGCTGGTCGTCTTCCCGCCCGGAATGGGCTGGGCACGGATCTGAGACACAGGGATTCAGACTTGATTTGAGCTATAGTCTAAACTCCTTTCAACGGGTTATATAGGGGAGTATTATAGGGATTCTTAAGGGGATACTGGAGTTTAGATTATAACTCATGCGAGACGTCGTATGCGTGTGTTGTGGGCATGGACCACTAAATTGCAATTCGAGAGTGTTCTGGGGAGTTTGATTTGGACTTGCGATGTGCGGGGTATCGGGGCTTCGTTGTTGACTCCCCCCAAAACTGCGCACTTTCAGTCTTGACTGCAACGCCTCAGAGAAACTGATTTTAGCATTTCATCCATGTTGATATGAAGGAGTTTACGTAGGACCATATCACCATTGCCCGAAGCAGCCCCGATTCAATCTTAAGGAGCGAACCCTACACTCCCCCGTCAACCCCCGCATATCCCTAGCATTTCCAGTTCTCCAAGCAAACTTTGCCTCCACAAGCCTCAAAGCCCAAGCTTGCCCTTAATTCTAGGTGCTAAGAATATTAGACCCCCCACCCCTAGTGTCGAATATTCCCATTGGGGTATACTATAGTATGTTGTCAATACTAAAGCGATCTGAAGCTCATCAGCTCGCAATTCAGGGCTCCAGGCTGTCAAGCTTTAGGCTTTCGGGCTTAGCCGCGGAGCACGCATTGAAGAACGGGTGTTTCGCATGCGTTGTGGTGCGAAAAGCTGCCACATCAGCATCAACTCCAAACTCTCCTTTATTGCTTCTTAGTAGGGACTAAGGGAAGAATTTATTATAGGGCTTACATAGGGATTATATTTCCCTTATTCCCTAAACCCTAAACCCCTAACAGTAAGCTCCACGCAAAGCTCAGGTCTGCCAGTCTTGGCCTTTTCGGCTCAAGGCAGCGGAGCAAACACCCAAGCAAGGCCGGGATGTCGACTTTGTGGACCCTGGCTTACTAAGGATTTCGGTTTAGGGTTTAGGGTTTAGGGTCTAGGATTTAGGATTTAGGATTTAGGATTTAGGGTTTAGGGTTAAGGGTTTAGGGTTGAGGGTTTAGGGTTTAGGGTGGTTTAAGGGGTATTGGCTTTCAAGATTGGATAAAGTTGCACCCTAGGTTAACTATGGGATGGGGGGTTACAGGTGTTATAGTGGATTAGCTAACTCCAGGGTCCCTCAAAAGCAATCAGTCTGATCAGAGGAATTGAGTTGGGATTTTATCGACAGTACGAGCTTCCCCCATCCCCAGCTTAGATCCTAAAATGAGCTAGTATAGCTGTAGAATTAGAAGTACGGTGCCTTGAAGTTTATTAGAATTTGCAATGCCAAGCAGGCGCAGCTGTCCAGCTCGCCATGCTGAAGGGCAAGAACCCAGGCAGGCCTGCAAAAAATAATCGCGTTCGAAATTTCCACTCTTGATTCCTAATACTGTTACTGGTATTTCTATTACTACACTTCAATGCATAATAGTATGAGTATTAGTCTTAGTATTAGTATTAGTATTAGTATTAGTAGTATTATGACTATGAGTGTCACTAGTACTTTTGCTGCACCCGGCGAGCAGAACCAGGCTGTGATGTGCCTCGCTGGACGTCGCTCGTGCGAGCCCATGCGGGTGCGTACCCGGCTCGGGCCTCAGGCTGTGCAGGCAATTGTTACCTTGGTTAGCTGGGAATGAAGGAATGGAAAAGCAGATGGAATCTATTATAATGGGTTATGGAGTGACTACTATAAGGATCCATTCCTTCATACCTAGCTAAACACAGGTAGGAATTGCTGTATGATGGTGCCTTGGCACGAAACGTAGCGTGGGGCCAAGCTTTGAGCAACCTGATCAAGATACCCACGAAGTGAGCGAAGGGGCATCTCACCACAAGCTTGTCTAGGTTGCCTCGGGCATGAACTTCAAGGCACCGCAGTCCTGTTGTCCACGGCCTTTGAACCACTGAAGCAAGGCGTACGTGGTACGCTTTGTCTCGACATTTGCTTCTACTACTACCATTTTGGTGTCTAGCTGCTTGCAAGCAGTGGATGTTGTGGAGACTCGAGGCTTGGATTTGTAATGGCTTTGCACCCACTATGGAAGCGCGGGCAGGCTGACCTGAATGCGGACGTCGGAGAGGCGGGTCGACAGCGGTCAGATCCTGCGAGATTTCGTTTGAGCGTAGTCGGATGGTGTGGGAATCGAGTTGGCGGCGGCTTTGTCAGGTCAACTTTGACTGGGCCGGCTACCTGCGACATGTGGCCGGCTATCCCAAGCAGGCCATGGTGTCCATCGGCTGCGGCCTCCAGTTTAGGCATAATGGCTGTAGAAAGACTAAGATCAGGTAGGCGCCAGGCATCAATCCCTGAATATGAAACATGTCTGAAGTGGTGCTTGAACACTTGCTAGCTGCAGAAAGCGCAATCGAGTACTTGGCGCAAAATCTTGCGGCTCAAGTAGGGAAGCTTCCCAAACGGATCTTCCACCAGCGGACGGAGTGGCAACCCTGCGTTGGGTTTTCGTCCAAGTTTGTTTGGAAACTTCAATTTTCACTGCCGCATGGCAACCATGTGGCTGCTGTCGTCCATGGCGGCAGTTGCAAGCAGCTACAGGCTGGGTGAAGAAACAGTGGCAATGTCAAATGTGTCAAAGTCGAACGAGACTCTGACAATAGTGCAAGCAGTTATACCATGAACTTCATAGCATCAATTCAATCCCGGCGACGCTATGCCATTACTTCCCAGTACAGCGCAGAGAGACTGAAGCGAAGCCTTGAACCCGAAACCCTAAACATCCCAAAGCCTTGAGCCCAAAGCCCAAAGTGCCAGGCCAGGAACCCCAAAGTCCCAGCCTCAAGAGCCATAAGCTGCTCTATTATCCCCCCCCGGAACAACTACCTACACCCCAAACCCCAAACACTAAAGCCTAACCCTAAGCCTAAATTCTCTGCTCAGGGAAGATGTGGCCCTAGACCTGGATCTAGACACGGAGGTCGGCCATGCGATCCGGCTCCTTGTCGTGAGGAAATCCTTTAGGATGTGCGTAGCTGCTACATCATGTCGACGTCGATTCTTGCCTTGTCTTTTAATTGCCAGACCATTCCAACACAATGCATCTACAAGGGTTGCATGATGCTTGTGTACTGCCTGGGACTTCCTGCGTGCCTTGTACGTCATGTTTCATGGCGAGGCACCGGCAGTAGTTCAGAATTTGTCTGTCAGGTTTTGTCTTGCTTGTTGCGCGGAACAGATTGACGGTGTAGAAGGATGGAATTGATGGGCATCCCCTTTTCTCATCTTTTCCTGGTTCAGTGTCCTTATCTTACACTGTACGTAGGTTCTTGAGGTAGAGGGATTCATGCGTGGTTGTCCTGGAGTGCTCATTTCATGCACGTCTGTTTGACTGTAGCGTACGTACTGTAAGTGTAGCGGTTCTCCGAAGGACACATCCCACCTAAGGCACCACCAGCAGCTGCTCGAAACTGTTCAGTCTTCCTCCCATGAGGAGGCCACGGCCCACGCCTTCTCCGCCTCCTAGTCCGCATTGGTGACCGCCAGAAAGTCTTCAGGTCATACAGGATGTAGGGTTGAGATGTTTAAGCGCTCGGGATCGAAGTATGGCTCTTCCTGACCTGAAGCTATTTGATTATGCCCCCTGATGTCCCTGGCACGTCTCAGCAGCACGTCTCAGCAAAGTGCGCAGAAGTCCAAATTGGCGGTCTCCAAAAAATAGGGGACCCCACTTTAGACCCAAAATATTGTATTCCTTATTATGGGGAGCCGCAAATGGTACCTATATTTTTTTGGGAAGCCCCCAACTTATAGGAACTGCGATTCTCGGAGATGGCGGAGCTCATCAGCGACTTCGAGTCTCCGGTGTGGAGCCTTGTTGTATTCGGTTAGCTGGGAATGAAGGAATGGAAATGAAAATAGAAACTGCTATAATGGGTGTTATAGGGACTGCTATAAGGGGCTTTGGTTTCGAACATGGCAGCTGAAAAGAGACATTGCCAAGCACTTTGCAAATGCTGCTTCAGTGATCAGAACTCCCAGCCCTCTTCAGCCCCAAGGGCCCTGTATGCCCTGAAGCCTTAGTCGCGAGTATCAGCTATGACCTTGAAGACCTTGATGCCCTAAACCCTAAACCCTGAAGCCTAAACCCCTTCCCAGGAGGTCCGTAGCAGAGAACCTTGCGGCCAACATGCTGCACGAGCAGCGGCTAAAGGCGTCAGAAGGGTTGAGCTTACGTGAGCCATAATCTCAACTCCATAAAGGGGATTATATGAGGGGTTATATAGGAGTATTATAGTGGTTATTGAGGGGGATGCCAGGAGTTTAGACAACGGGTCGTGTCATCTTGGTGGAAAGTACGTTAGGAAGCCAAATGAGGAGGTCCAGGCCTTGGCAGTTGGTGTATAGTCCCGGCTTAAGTAGATAGAATATGGGGTATATGGGGATATTATTATGATATACCCAAAGCCATATTCTGTCAAACCCTAAACCTCAACCCATAGTCCCCCTTAAGGGGGATTAAAATTGGCTCTTTGCCAGGCAGGCTTCCCGAACGGCCTCCACGATGTGCAGCCGGGCTCGGCGCTGTTGCACGGCGGCAGTTCACGAAATTCATGGTGAACTCAGCCCACTCAATCAACCCACTAAAAACTTCGTTCAAGCTGTGTCAGATCAGCGCCGTCGCCTGTGTTTTCCTGTGCAGACCATGGCGGATATGCATGTTACATTTTCTACGTTTCGAAACGGGCCATTAGAGATGTTTGAGGGCCGTGGTTGGCCTTGGACTGTCAGAACGTGCGCAAAGGGGTCAGTGCAATGGGTCTTGCCCCTCTGGACTTGAAAAGAAAGAGCTGCATCCTTCTAAGTCTGACTTCTCATTCAAGTTGATCCGCTGCCTATGGCCTCAACGTGTTTTTTTACAGCAAGAATACTTCAAGACCACCCCTAACCAGCTATTTGCCTTCGTTGAGACCCAGGCAACTTGACGACGAGGCCAACCTCACTCATGAGGAATCGATTGACAGAACAGTGCGCCCCTTTGCTACGAAAGAGAGCTGACGACCCAAGTTTCGACCTTCCCTGCTCTTGCAGAGTCCCATGCAGATCCCAGGCTACGGTCTGCTGACCGCCCAGAAGCGCAAGGAGTTGAAGCGGCAGCATGTGACCATCCAGCGGGCTGTAGCCACTTGGTGGTGCAGGACCGATTGGTTGATGGCCATTGGAAGACAATTCTTAAGCTCGTGTTTAAAAGAAGCTTCTATGAGTTTGCGAAATATTCAGATGGTTGCCTAGATTCCTTTGCAGGAAGCCAGTCCTGAAGCCAGTAGTACTGAGCTGAGGCCAAGGTCTTGCACCTCAGCTACGTTGGAGGCCGGTCCCGAAGCTGACCGTCTGAACTCCGCCCACGGCCCATTCCGAAGCGCCAGATTTGTTGCCTCTGCCTTCTGCAGCAGACATTGTGTCATGTTGTATTCAGCCAATAGTTGCTCAGATTCTCAGTTATGCTGCGCGGGCTGCACGGTGAGCATGAACGTACTTTCGTCTGACATCTCTGGTAGTACTGGCTCCGCCATTTATTTTTGTGATCCATGCAGGTGCAAAAATCAACTTGCCGAATTGCTGTAGTATTCGCTATGCCTTCCAAGACAGGGTCTATTCTAAAACCTTCAAATTACGAAGATCCTTCCTACCCTTGACCGCCACAATTTCTGAAATGTCCTCGCATTCCTCAATCATTTCTGCGTAATGATATGTCTTGCAACCGTGGTTTTCAACCAAAAAGCGTTGCTGACAAGAGCTGCGTGAGCCGATTGACTTGACCTTGTGCTAACAGGACTTTGAAAATGTTATACCCCGGCTGCATGGCTGTGATGCGTGGGGAGCTTGTATGAAGCCTACCAGCAAAGGACGTAACACAGTTGTGCAAAGACACAGGGGTGGTGAAGTGCATCGCATGCAGACTGCGCAGGAACCAGGAGCTGGGCAGTGTTGACATAGCATGACATAGCACTATGCAGGATGTTCGCCTGCTAGCAGAGAAGACAAGGTTGCAACAGGAAACAGTGTGGTCGGAGGGCCTCCTTGGTCCAGGCACACGTTGCAGCAGAACAGGAGCCGTGACCCCCAGCTTCACGCGCCAGAGCAAGGGTGAGACAAGTCTTGGGGAGATGGTAGAGCCGGGGTGGCCTATTCAAGATGCTTGTCCACCGGATGTTCATAACAGAAAGACTAGTACTTACCCTCCCGGTCTGCTTGGAGCAACTCGTGGGTCTTTGCTCAATCCGGCCAGGCCATGGGAATTCCTTTGCACAGGAGAAACACAGCCGAGGTGCAGGCGCAATAGATCCAATATCTGAGTTCTGGAGCAGCTTTCCACTCAAAGTACTTGCAGTGCGGTATGGATTTCACATGCGGTGACTTGCTGGTCAGCGGATGTCACGATGTCATGGTTTCAGGAAGATCTTCACGTGCAAACGGCACGGAGTTTGAGATCAACGACCCAGAGGAGTGCCTCACCCAGGCGTGGGCTCTGCACTGAAGTCATTCTTTCGAAATGCGCTGCTGCGATGATCCTTATGATATCCATGATGGTGATTGAACTAGAAACTCTTAGAGTCGAAGAGGAGGCAGGGAGTCTCAGCTGGAGCTAAACAATCCTAAACATGGATGTCTACACGTGTCCTTCGGGTAAACGATCCAAGATGCCGAGTCTTCCACTTCCGCTGTTTCAGGCGGGTATTTCTGAAAGTAATCCTCCACAGGATGCTTATAAAATCATTACAGAATAATCCCTATACAGCCTTGGGCTACGTAGGGTCCGTCTTCTTGAGAAACACCCAGGTCTCTTGCGTTCCTATATTGGAAGGGCTTGTGACAGGAAGGCTAAATGAGAGCAGCCTGGATTCTGTTCCTTCGGGGGGAGGCTTGGGCTGCTGGTTTGAGATTACCACAGCAGGCAATTTCGACCTCCAGTTCAGCAAATAAGCTACTTCAGGACCCCAAGTAGCTTGAAGCTTTGTTTTCTGGTCCACTGGAGCAGGGATTGTAGATGATCAAAAAGACAGGTCGGGTCTGGCTTAGACCGCGATGAGTTGAAGGCGGTCCTTGCGCCCCGCAGCTGCACGGAAGACCATGCACATTTCAGATGACAATGTTGGGCTGCTTTTATTACCATGCTTGATATTGGATTGTCTTGACGACTCAGTTTTTCTGTGTCTGTGAAGTAAGGATCCACAGCTTCCATGGTTTATCTTGGGGAAATCAGGGGACCTTGTTTGAGACACATCGTGCCGCACGATTCAAGACTCACCTCTGACGATGGGTGGTGCCAGGAAAAGCCATGTCTTTCTCGTTCCCTGCTACGCAAATTCAGTTTCGCCCACACGATACTAGGACCAGACTTGACTTGGAAAGCGAGGATGCAACCATTCGCAGCATCTCCTTCGATTGTCGTGCATCCTGTTGCAGCGTTCCACCAAGCCCTGCTGAGGAAGAAGGAGACAACAGACAGCGTGGGTGTGGACGTGGTGGACAAAATCGAAAAGACATTGAGCCTTGCCTCATTGTGTGCTGAGACTGATCGTGAAAGCTAGCTCTTTTGGGGCTCGCGGTAATTGTCGCTTTTTACAAGTCTTTTTGTGGGTCAAAAGGCTTGTTCCGCCCTTGAAATCACGGGGGGCCCCCTACCTCTCCTTTGAAAAATAATGAATCATAATTGATCAATACTAGCAAAACGGGATTGTCCCGGCCTCGGCAGTTCAAGCACCAAACTCAGGTATGCTCCTGTGCAGCAACAAGCAACAACTTGCAACCGGAGCAGAGAAGTTTATCTCAGCGCCCGCAGGGACCTCAACACTAATCCTTTGCCATAGCCTTAGACCCTAATTTTTAAACCCCACAATCTTGACCCTCTTGTCCTGAAAGAGTCGACGCCACGTGCTGCTACTGCCATTGAGCCGGCTCAACTTCACATCACCCACTCCTTGCTGATTTCCGTCACTTTCGTGGCCTTCTCCTTCTCAAGCACGATTCATGCTGACTTCTTGCGTCATGCTGATCGCCGTGTCAGATTACTCAGTGTGCGCTTCGGCGAAACTAGCAAGTGTGGCTAATGTCAATTGGGGCAGCAGCGACCGTTCGTCTTCGATCCGTTAAGTCTGCGATCTAAGGAAAGAAACGCTCACAGAAGGAGTCGCCAAGCAAAAAGAAGTTTCAGCGAGTCGGGTAGTCAGTGTCGATTGAAGTTTAACAGGAGATTGTAATACACGTCCCTCATGTCTGGAGCTGCTTGCTAGAATGGCTAATTAGAAGCCAATCCTGTGCAGTTTCGCCCTGAGCCCTAACCGCTACACCCTAAACCTAGCAGATCCATGGATCTTGGCCCATGGCCTGCATAAGGATGATGAGGCTGCTGACCAGCTCAGGTCAGCAATGCTGGGAAGGCCCTGTACACCTTCGTGACGAAGCGTCTAGTGTGGACTATCGCCGTGCCCCTCTGATTATCTGGAATTGTTCAGCTTGGTTCATTTGCAGATTCCTCTAACATGGCATCTTCCTGCAGTGATTCTTATGTGACAACTTCCTTTAATTTCCCCCAAGGTCCTAGAAGCAATCACATCAGACTTGGTACAGTGCTTGAACGCCTTACCCAAGGAAGGCGTTCCCAATTCCCTGGGCCTGGCCAACCATCCTATTCGGCTGCGGCCCGCTCTACCAGTGCACTAAGGAGCCGCAGGGCTTCTTGGTGCTCAGATGGAAACATGAAACGTGGGGTTTCTCAAAGTAGGCATATAGGAAATTGGAGAAGATTCTGGCGATCTCTGCCAGGGACCACTACATAGGAAGTATGCTGAGAAACTTTCGCATGGGCACGCATGTGGCCCCGCGTCTTACAGGCAAGCGTCCTATTCGAAAAGGATCCCCCAGTGTTGCCTTAGGCTTCGAATCACTGAGGTGCCCTCTGTCCACCCCTAGATAAATAGTAGCTTCCATTTTATTTTCCGTTATCCCTATATAAGCCTAATATATTGTGTTATACAGGGATAGTGGAAAAGAAAATGGCTACTTGGCAAGGAGCTCCTGGTGATCGTGGAACCCCTGCGCCAGCTGATTTGGAAAGCAGTCGCTGCCATGGTCGCTATGATCACAAACTGGGGTTGCGAGTTTGTGAGATGATTGTCATGCTTTTGGCCACCACAGACAAAATTGGTAGTAGCAGTGCGTAGTGACTCAGTAGCAGTAGTAGTAGTAGTAGTAGTAGTAGTAGCAGCAGCAGCCGCAGCAGCAGTAGCAGCACCAGCAGCAGTAGCAGTAGCGCAGTAGCTCAGGTGCAGTAAGAGCTACATGAAGCATCATTAACCTACAAGAGCTTGTAGCATTTCACGTAGGTCTTTTTGAGAAAAGGCGGCGCTGGTGAACTGGATGATTGACACCTTCAAGAACTACTTTGGAGGTGACACGAAGGCCGTGGCCACGCCGGAATTTTGGTTGCAGAAGATTTGCAGCAGTACGATCCCCTTACGTTCGAAGTTTCCTCCCTGAATTGCATAACGCATGCCAAGTTTCCATCAATTGGAGTCATAATTTTGAGAAATTCCATGTGTAGGAATTTTTACGACAGAAGACGTTTCATATCGTCATTGGCCTGGCAACTTTTATCCTCAACTCAACAGCACCGAACTTTGAGTTGCAGAACGCGGCCAAAACCCCGAAGCCCAGTCTTTGTGTTCGCGTGTTGGCCGATTTTGAGAAGTCTCTCAGCCCTCCCATACGCCTGTAGAGCATGTTGTGGCTCAGGATCCAGAGCTGGAGCCCAACTTGCACCACCTCTTCAGCGATGCTGAGATCCTGGGGATGGACTGCATCAAGCCGCTGGACGAGTACTGGGGTTTAGAGTTTAGGGTAAGGGTCTTGGGGGTAAGGGCTTGCCCGATGGGTAGATGCAAGTGGGAAAGCTGAGTTGATTTTAATCCGGGACCTCAGGTGCTCTGCAAGATTGTCGGGCGGGATCACTGTGGATGCTGTTCCCCCTTTGGCGCTGTCTGTCCTGATGCTCGGCTGTTGGGGACTCTTCGAGGGCAGCGTGTACTTGTCGATTTGTTTGGCGTCCAGCGTGTTTAGAGCTTGATGCAGCAAACCTGCCTGCTTGCTCAGGACGAACTCGGCAACTATAGAAGAGATCATCGGGAAGCAGGGGAACGTTGTGAAGCAGTGCTACGGCACATGCCTCAAGAAGCAGATGCAGGTGTTGAATCGCATTGTTACTGGAGGAGGCGGGACAACACAGCATGACCCAGGGTTGCTCTCGGCCTATCTCGGCCCTTTAGCCAGCCCGCTGTCAGGTTCGTGCCACCAGAACATGTCATGCAGAGCCAGTGTCAACCAAGTTGCTGGCCCCTGCAGGAAATGCTGACACAGACCAGTACTTCCGACGGGGCAACTGTAATCAGCATGCCGTCGGCATGTGCCTTGTGCTGGAGAAGACCCGCGAGTGCAAGATGGAGGTCATGACAGATGGCAAGCTGCGCACAGAGGCCACCTTCTCGGAGGGCGGCGATGCCCAGCGCAACATGTGCAATGCCTTGAAGGGGGTCCACCTGCACCTGATACGTGATGAGGAGAAGGGCATCATTTGCCCAGAGAACAAACACCATGGAAGCAAGATGGACCTGGGCCACGCCTGCCACAAAGTCATGGATGAGCTCATGCTTCACAACGACCTCTGTGAAGCCAAGCATGAGAATGAGGGCTGGGGCACCTGGGCCCTTTCCCTAGGCCAGGTTTGGAAACTGGTAGGTTTGCTTCAGGTTGTTGAGCCCTTTCATCCGAGCGCTGTTGCCTCATGCAGGCAAGTCATACCAGTACAAGGATGAGAAGCCGACCAAATCGTGGGATGAAGCAAAGCAGCACAGCAGCAAGTTTGGTAAAGTGACCTGTCTGGCGAACTCTTCAGAACCATGCCTGACAGACCCCAAGGCACAAATGCTTGGAGCTCTTTGGCTGCACAGCCCTGCTGAAGAAGCCGGAGAAGCCGGATGTGCAAGCAGGCGGGGCAGCATCAGGGAACTCAAAATTTCGTCATCGCATAGACCAAGAAACTCCAGCAATAAACATACACACTAGAAGGACTCGCTAACCCCCCAATCTTCTCCCGAAAGTGAGTTTGCAGCCGCAGCTGCCCGGAAGGCCTGGATGCCTTCAAGAATGTTCTCAAGGAGATCCTGGACAGTGCGCCGACATTTGGCAGTGTTTTGCTACCTTACTCGCTTGAAAGTCTAGGTCAACAATGCGTTGGTTGTTGGGAAAGATCACGAGTACTGCACAATGCCCGTGCTTGTCCAAAACTGTGCAGATCAATCCTAGTCACTAGTCGTACCTGGCATCCTAAATACCTACACATTCAAAGTCTACCAGGTTCTGATTTGGGAAGTAGCCCTTTTTGCTAAAGCGCCAGGAGGCTTCCCAGTTTCCATTTGATTTTCCATTCTGGCCTTTCTCTATACAGATATACTTATGAACCATATTCTGAGGTCCTTAAAGGGGGTTATACGGGGGATTATATAGGGGAGAATTATAGGAGTCAATTATTAAGGGGGATACCTGGAGTTTAGACTATGGTTCATATATAGTTTGGGTATATTCCCTAAACCCTAAATCCTCAGCTTGAGGAGAGACTTCGAGAGGGACCAGATCATGAAGACTGTGGATGAGTGGAGGTCAAAGTCCATTTCGGGGGCGCCGCTGGCCTCAGAATTGGAGTATGTTGGGGTTCAGGGTTTAGGGTTTAGGGGTTTCATCAGCCCTCAAGGGTTCCCCATGATATGGAATTGTAATATATTGGGGTCAACATAAGGGTCCTCGTATTTATGGAAACTACCGTTAGACTTTGGGACAGTTTCACAACTCTTGCTTCATGTGAGGAACGCCTTCGAAATTGTGGCGCAAGAATGGGTTGCCCACGAGGCTGAAGAAGAGCGCATGAATTGGGTGCGCGAGGACGAGAACCTTCGCAAAATCTTCGCGAAGCTTTGGCCTTCATCGTGTAAGGCAGCAGGTAGCATCGCTGCTAGGAATGAAGGTTGAAGCCACGTCTTGATTCTTGATTCTTAGATAAACTGGTTCCAGCTGTTCAATCGTTTATGAGCTGAAATGGGGTCACCTCAAGACCTAGAGGCCCGACCTGGAGCTTGAGATAGGTGGACATAGTTGGACTATTCTTGGACTCACGGCTATTCAAAAGTGTAGAACCCACTACGGTAGCAACGAATTCTATTCTAGTCACCTGTACATGTCGGGCATGGAAAATCCAGCCCGCACTGGAACATTGTAGGACTCGACCACATGCCGGTTCCTCAAAGAAGGGCAACTTCAGGGACCTCAAAGATATGTAGAGCCCGCTACAGAGACGATAGCTGCATGCTTCAGCCTTCAAATGTCCAGAAGGTTGACAGGAAAGTTGACGCCCATTTTGTCTTTGATTCCAATGTGGTAGTTTGCATTTTCGTTTCCATTATCCCGATATAACCCACTATTATACCCTCATATACTATGGTACTTTCGATTTTCCACCCGCTAAAAACAAGGTGTCAAAAAAGGGATCCCTACATAAACCCAATTTCCATGTAATTTTCCATTTTCTTTTCCATCTCATTCTCCATTATTGCAGTACTATCCTTGGGAAAACCCCTAAACTCTAAACTCTAAATCCTGAACCCCTCAACTCTAAACCCTGAAGCCCTTTAAAAAGACGCCTATATACCCCTATACAACCCCTTTGAAGGGACCCCTCTAAAGCAAAGTGTCAAAAAAGAGGCTGAGACGTGGCCAGGTCTCTGAACCTCTGAGTGCCCAGACCTGGCCCGGGAGTGTGGCTTAGACCTGGGTTGCTGTTAAAGGTTTTTAAATTAAGTTACCCTAATGGGTATATAGGTTTTAGGGTTTAGACGCAAGGTTTAGGGTTACCAGAAAGGGTATATATGGTAAATAATAGGGTTTCCCCAATGTAATAACCTAAATCAAGTTCGTTAACAGCAACTCAGTAGACCTGGCAGGTTGTCCAAAGCATGGTCCCTTGTTGGGCCCCAATTATGATACAGCTGGGTTCAGGGTTTAGGGTCTCAGGGTTTTAGGGTTTTAGGGTTTGGGGACCCCCCAAGACCGACCATACTTACTTTTGACAACCCTTCATCCAAGGGCGGATGTGTGGAGGGATCACTGCTTCGCCTTCGGCAAGCCAATGACAACCGAATTCGATAGCTGCTTGGCCAGGATTTTGGCAAATCATTCTCAAACTCAGGAGCTCTTTTAGGATGGGAATCGCCTGGTTTCGATTTTTGTTCGAAGAATGTCAAGACTATGGCAGTACCTACATGGTAGTTTCCCAAAATAGGGGAACGCCAATATAGACCCAAAATACTACAGTCCTTATTATGGGGACCCCCAAAAAGGTATCCCTGTTTTTGGAAGCCTCCAAATAGGTTCCATAAGGGGTTGAATGTGAAGCCTGGGATATCAGCAACTCTGCAACAAATTCATCTTAAACTTTTCTAAAACGATCGTCCACCACCTGAACTCGAGTCTGAACTCCTTAAGGGGGTCATATTGGGGATTATATAGGGGAGAATTATAGGGGTTATTAAGGGGATACGAGGAGTTTTGACTAGATCACCTTGCCTCTAGGAAAGGGATGTCTTTTTGATATCATTTTTGGGGTCTATATTGGGGTCCCCTTATTTATGGAAACTACAACATGTATGACAGCATGGTATTATGAGATATTGCCATGTGTGTGTGTTTGAGAAGAAGCCTGGCAAAGCTCCAGGGTCTTGTTCCCAAGGCCTTTACAAGAATTACGCGAAGCCAGACATGGCTTTCTTCGATGCCCTCACGAAGGAGATCGGCCTTACAGAGTCTGGATTGAACAGTAACCCTCACCTCAAAAAAAACATGGAAGCCGATATTCTTGGTGGGAAATTTGCTGTCAAGTGTTCCTAGAAAGGCGGGATATCAAGGTGGAGTGCCATGAAATATGTCGCGCTAAAGGGAAATATAACAGGGTATCCCAAGTTTGCAGAGACTTGGCTTTTTTTTTGTACTGTTTGCCAGGCAAAGCTTTGCGCTGGGGTGTTACAGACACTGAAGTCGTTGGGGAGGGTCGGCGGGCGCGCGATCAATGAGATCTACCCCGACGACAGCAGCTGGTAGTTTCCCAAAATAGGGGACCCCAATGTAGACCCCAATAGAGTATAATCCTTGTTATGGGGATCCCCAAAAATGTACCCCTAATTTTGGGAAACCCTAAACCCAAAACCCAAAATGGTAGTTTCCATTTTCTTTTCCATTGTCCCCGTATAACCCCCTATATAGCCCTCTGTAAAGGTACCCCTAATTTTGGGAAACTCCTAGTTACGGGCTGATGAGAGCTGACCTCGCACTGTTTTAAGTTCTGCTGCAGCTGCATCGGCCAGCACCAAGAAACTGAGGAGTGGGGTGACTCAAAATGCAAGATCCCAACATCTGGCCTCTTGGCCCTGTTGGGTTCTATGTAAGTTGAGGTGTCCCATTTTTGTGGCGATCTTTCGGTTTCAGAGCAGAGCGCGCACTGTCTCGCCGTAGAGATCCTTTATGCAGGATGACTTAGGTGGACCCCCCACCCTGTAATAGTGGTATATTGGGAGTATAAGCGGACCCTAATTTAATCAATCTTCTCCCTTATAATTAGTCACTATTAGTGGGTGGGGGGGTCCACCTCAAGGATGACCTTCGTTCACGATCTCATTCTGCTCCTTTCAGGATCTTACGACGTCCTCGGATAAGCCCACATCATATTTACTCATATATATATATATATTAATAGCTACATAAGCAATGCTGTATATAGATACGTATATCTTATTATATGAATGCGTGCTGATGTAGTAGAATATTTCCTCTAATATAGTGGTTTCCATTTTCCATTCTCCCTATACAACACCAACATACCCTACATAAGTGTACGATATCCCTATGCAACCTCTTGAAAGGGCCCTATACATCCCCTATACCCTCCCTTTGCAAGCGCTGTTAATGCTGAGGTTAGAAACAGCCTCGCATTGCTCGCAGCCAAAAAGTCCGACCTTGTAAAGTGAAGCCTGGGTTACACTGGATTAATTTTTGAGATATATAGGGGTCAAATAGAGATACATAGATGTAAACGGATATGTAGGGGGAAGGGAAAAGAAAATTAAAGCTACGATTTCAGGTTTAGCGGCTTAGCGTTTACGTAGGGTTTAGGAATAGTACCCCCGCCAATGAGTATCATGCGGAAAAGCAACCGGAACAATGAAATTGAAGCTGTGATACGTAGGCAGGCAGTAGCAACAGAGTTTTCAATCCAATCCGATGCCAATGAAGCGCTACTGTTATTCCAAGTCATGCCCTGTGGTTCCCTGGAACCCACACCTCTGGTGGAGGAAGCCGTGCTGCAGTTGCTGTGGCCCGTGCATGTGCCACTCTTGAAGGAGGAGGCAGAACCAGTGTTGGGATGCGGTAATACTAACAATAATAAGAATAATAGCAGTAATAATAATGGAAATAGTAGTAATATAATTGTAATAGTAAGAATCGCCCGGAGGCATCTGTCCCCTCGGGAGACTCCACAGTGACGAATGCTTCTATTTGACTGACTGGTACTAGGGTCATTGTAGTGGCCATAAGACTAGTCCTTAAACCGGAGTGGCTGTCCAACGCAAGCCACGCGCAGTTTACTATTTCTCTTACTATTAGTATTACTATTGCTATTGGTATTACCATTACTAACATTATTACTACTATTACTATTACTATTATTTTGATTATTGCTATCATTACTATTGCTATTGCTATTGAACCAGGTTCGAGCTGCGTTGGCTTCTGCCCCGGAAACACCTTTCCGGGACCTCCGCAACTTGGCCAGTGAAGGGAGCTGACGATCTGAATATGGGGGTTATATAGGGATAATGGAAAAGAAAATGGAAACTACTACATTATGGTTTCATAGTTTAGGGGTTATGTAGGGGTTATGTTGGGATAATGGAAATGAAATGGAAACTACAATTTAGGGTTTAGGGTTTAGAGTTATATTGGGATAATGGAGAATAAAATGGAAACTACTATATTATATGAGGATTACATAGGGGATATATACTGGGGACATATTAGGATAATGGAAAATAAAATGGAAACTACTATAGTATATTGGGGTTATATAGGGATAATGGAAAAGACAAGTGAAATTACTACACTATTTAGGGTGTTAGGGTTTAGGGCAGGGAACGAAGGAGTGCAAAAGAACATGGAAGCCAGGGTTTCAATAGGATCTAGCTGTGTCTAGAGGAGACGAAACGAGGGATAATACACGTATCCCGCCCGAAGCGCTTTGGTGGTTGGTGAGGTGGATTGGCAAAGCCGCTGGTCCAGGCCCCAGGTATTGGTGCAAGGGGCTGCTGTTGGCAATTAGTTAAAGTTGCGAGGTTACGCTGCATCTCAGACTTGTAGAAAGCGTTCGTGGGTGTGTTTGCTACAGGCTGCATTGCAAGAAATGTAGGATGAATCGCAGCGGGACTCCCACAATCCAAAGGGGATTGGCTCCAAGTCCTTGGGGAGCATGCGCCCAGGTTGTCACTAAGCCAGTGAGTCTCAGCTACCGGTTCTACCCCATGAATCCGATGGCAGAGTTCGGCGGGTGAGCCTCCAAGCTTTGTATCGCCTCAGAAGGATTACTGTCGAGTGCCCTGTCCACTTACGTTTTGGTGCTTCAGTTCTGTGCAGGGCATGGTTTTGCCAAAGAGGAAGCTGTACTCACTTCGGCCTGACGCAGTTCCAAGTAGTAGATTTACACAGAGGAAGTGATTCTTCTACTTTCTGGGAGTGGCAGTCGTTGCCGTCTTTCTGCCTGCAGGCGTCACCCCCTGCCGTCCAGCGGCACTCTACGAGAGGCCCTGGAAGAGGCGCAACTACACAGGGCGTAGAAGCGCTCTGCCGATTGGCAACTGGCAGAAATCTGGCTCAGAGAGATGTGCTCTTACCAGGCACTGACGGGAAGCGGTCAGCCGCTACCTCAGCACGTCTTGTCTCGTGGCATCTTGCGCCCTTGCAGGGTCAGGTTCAAACCGCAAAATGGATTAAGGGGACGATGGCATCCTCTGCATAAGGAACTTTCTCAGAAGGGCTTGTTTCAAGCTACGCTGTAAAAACACTAGTATTGGCGGCCCTACAGGATTTACTCGACAACGAAATGGAAGCAATCACGATAGGGTTGCCATCACGTTTTTCAAGACCTTTCTTCTGCAAAATGGTGAGGAATAAAACTTAATGATATCGTTTCCAGAAACGACTAGAACTGATAGGACTTTTCACGCCGGCCCTGCACCTTCACAAGCAAGATCTCATGGTGCACTAGGCGCATGGCTGGGTCCAAGTTTGATGGCGAGAAGCCAGACAGCAGCGAGCTAAGACTTGCAGAGCTTGGAGCGCTCCTTCCCTGCTGTCCCAAGATGGTATAGGTTTGCTCTATTTGAATAAAGTGCAGTGGAAAGATGAAATGGACGTCGGGGAAGCGCTTCTGCTGTTCGTTACTTGTTGCAACTAGTGAGAGCGCTTGAATTCATGTCCTTCAGATTCCTGACCAAGCCCCACCTTAACTTGCAACCTATCTACTCGATTTTTTGATTGAATGCACGTTTTTGAACGCAGAATTGATGTCTAAGCCTCGTCGTGGCTCGCTCAGGCGAGTTTGAGCTTCCGCAGAATGTCAAACTTGGAGCCAGGAGCTCCAGCGCTGCGGCAGACATCGGGTTCGGCTGGGTTTTTTTCAGGGGCTTCGAGACACGTGTGTAACCAGCATTCAGTTATTATGTAAGAGAGAGCTGTTTAGAGAACTAACTAGTCACAGGCACAGCAAATTATCCAGTTTGCACCAGCTTTCGGTTAACCAGCAGGCCATAGAGATTGTAAAGCAATACGGTATTGTCTGGTCAAGTTTAGTCCCCTTGGCTGTTCTCAGACATGAACATGCGACAGGGACCCAATCGAATCTATTATCATCTGCTGAAGGTCGGAGATACCTACTTCAGCGGCAAGCTCACTGCCCGCATGGCCCTGATGCTCAGGGGATGCCCTGCAAGGCGTTTTGCACAGAAATGCTTTAATTTCTTCGGGCTCAATCAGCCATTGTGCTCCGCATCCAGCGGAAGTGGCACACTGTTGACTCAGGGAGCATGATAATCTGGATAGGATCCTTCGCAATTGGACAGCCTCAAGTCCTCGCGCAAAACGCACGCAAAGCCGAGTTCCAAGCCGTCCCTACATTCTCCTCTAAAGCCTTTTCTAGCCCGCGAACAATTCCTCCTAGCCCAGGCGCGGCTAGTCGCCATTGCGGCAGAGCTTGGGAAGTCGGACGAGGCCACAAAGGGAACCACCCCAACCTGAAGATACAAGCAGCGCTGTGACAGCGCAGGGCGTCTTAAACTGATACAGAGTCTGTGGCTCGGTAAGTGTCCCTCCGGCGTACCCTTCAAACGATCCGGCCCTTACTATTGTCAAAGATTGACATCTTAATGTAGACCCGTGATTAATAAACCCCTTCCTTTTAAGGGCGTTAATATTAGGATCCCTCCTATAATCCCTATTTAGGGTAGAGGGTTTATTAATCACGGGTCTACAATAAAAAAAATGAAGGCGTTTGTGAAGCGGATGCTGGACGACCTGCAGACAACCTGCGAGGCATGGCTCACAAAGAGCCGGACACTGAGCAATAACTAGGACAAATTAGGTTCCAGGGTTTAGGGTTTAGGATAAAGGGAAATCACATGAGCTATAGTCTAAACTCCTTAAAAGGCATCTATATAGGGGGTTATATAGGGTAGTAGTATAGGGGGCATTAAGGGGGATACCAGGAGTTTAGACAATGGCTCACATGGAAAATTGCATGGGAGCTGGGTTCATTCAGGTCTTAACATTATGTAGATGTAGCACCAAACGTGATGAATGATCCTTTCCATTCATGGAGGAACGTAGTCGCATCCACCTTTACTTCCATTGTGTTTGTTATAGTTTCCACCATTTTGTCTTGTGGTAGTGTGTCTTTCTCCTCAGCTTAAACCTAAACTTCGTACTGCTAGTTTCAGGACGTTCTCCGGGGACGTGTCTTCAATTGAGCCAAGGTGGCAGCACTCCCTTCATCTACGATCGCTCATGGGGAGGCTTCGCATGGGCTTCGGACGTTTTGGGTTTTCATACAGCAGGCATCCTATTTGCTCGCCCTTCAACTCTCCCATCACAAGCTGCACAACTGTGAGCGAAATCAGCAATTGAAAGGAAGTTGCTAGAATGGCTGAGCATTGACAGGCCTGGTCTCCTGTGGTTGCACCTACGATGACTGCTGGAACAGCTGTGATCCGCACTGTCCCGCGGCTAGCAAGGAGCCAGCCTGTTGGTGATAATGGTAATAGAAATAGTAAGAGTCAGAGTAGGAGTAAGAGTTACCAGTAATAGTAATAGTTTCGGATTGATCGTTGGAAAATGAGGGAATATTATTTTGCCAGCCTAAGTTGTCTTGTCCTTTGGCCGCAGGCCCTGTGCAACAGAGTTAATTTCAGACGTCGGATCCTCCTTGGCAGAATCTTGTAGCCCCTTCTTTTTCATTTGCTGCCCTCTGGACAGCAGTAGCTTACATGTACTGGCTCTGAGCGTCAAAAACTTAATGTCAAAAGTTTGGGAGGCTCCAGCGTTTGACAGTGGATTGTGGTGACTAGTAACGTGTTGACGGCATTTCTGCAATGCCCATCGAAGAAGATGCAGCTCAGGTTCCAACGATGTCTCCAAGCCGGAGACGTGCCCCGCGCTTCACAATGTAGGCGTCACCGCTGCTGCCGCTGCTGCACTCTACTTTCTGCTCCTGATGTGAGGGTTTGTGACTTTGCTCGCTCATCGCTCAGGAGGGATCAGGAGGTGTAAAAGGACCCTAAATCTGCCTTTTTGGCTGCTAGAGGGAATCCTTGCGTGGAACCAGTGCTGGCGCATGTGCAGGCTACAACTTCGGAAACGGCTTCTACAATGACCATCACTTCCATTATGGCTACTGGATTTATTCCGCGGCGGATCCCCGGCAGGAAATAGACGTGTAGATGGGGCCTGCAGCCGGTCTCTCATGTCAACCTTTTCCTTGCTTGGACTTGCTTGGAAACTTGACATCTTTCGAAATCGTTGTATGCAGACGATGGTATCCAAGGCGATGGTATCCAGAAACATATATCTATATCTCATCTATATATATATATATCTATGAAGACTAACAATGAGAGGCCATACTACCACAGGGAGCAATATGACCCTTGCTCAGAGAAAATCTCGAAGAAGCAAGCTGAACCAAGTACCCTCAGACCTTTGGCCTGCTGGTTTGGAAGGCCCCATGTGCCTTCATGTTTCATATTCTGTTTTGTCAGAACTTGAAAGATTACTATGATCATTCGTATTATTACGACTGTTATTGCTAGAGCTATAGCAGTACTAACCATTTTTATTGTTTCTACTCATATGTATATATGTATATATATTATTGTTTGAATGCATGACGGCCGTTGATTGGACTGATCTCCGGACCGTTTATTTCAAAGGATGCGACCCCCGAGCACAGCTGCTAGGCATCAAAAGAGCCTCTCAGCGACCGAGCCCCAAACTCTAAAACCCTTCTGCCCAAAACTCCTATAGTCCCCCTTAAGTAGATAGGATATGGGGTATATGGGGATTTTTCTAATAATATACCCCAAAGCCAGATTCTATCTACTTAAAGGGGACTATAACCCTGAGCTGCTACATCCTAGACACTGGAGCTGACCCAGGTGCTGGCAAAGTTCCGGCCCGAATGGGAGAAAAAGTGGAGGGAGCCTCTGATGGCTTTGATCAGGCCCGAAGTGGGCCTTTTGTCAACCTTCATAAGCACCCCTTGAGAGCTGATTGTAGATCTAAATCTGTATAAAGGTTGCGTAAAAGAGAAGAGTGGTGCTTGCGTAGGCATATTCTGAAGCTGTAAGGATTGTGGCTGCTTTCAATCAGGGGCATTTTTTGGTGGTCAAAAGAGGATGGGCGGCTTGTATTACGTTTGAGGTATGCAGGGAAATTTGATTTTTGAAAAAGCACGTGATTACACGGATTTCTTCGACTTATGTGAACTTATGGGAAGATCGTGACAGGACTACTACGCAGTCACACTTCTGATACTGTACAGAACAGCTACTGGTTATCAGCGTTTTCTTCGGGTTAGAATGGCCTTGGGGATTTCAGCAACTTAGGTCGTCTATTTGCGGTGCCGAATCCCAGAGCGTGAATTCTACAAATGGCCTTGTGAAGTTATCCGGCGCCAGGGACTACGCGAACCCGTCCTCCGCGGACAAGATGTTCCCGGTGGTGCGGCACAAGGACACCGCAGCTACTCAAGAGCAGCAGTATACTCACAGCCTGATATTTCAGCCGACATGTAGATGTGTATGTATTTAACTTCATTCCGAGGGTTGGGTCAAAATCCTGGTTCCTGTGCGATGCACAGGACTCTAATGCTTCGGAGTGTGTGCAGGCCCCTTCATTTTGACACATACCTCTTGCACCTGACACTTTTCCCAATTAAAGCCCACATGCTGGGTGACGGAGGACTGGTTCCTGGGCTTCTCTTGGGCCGGTGGCATTAAGTTTGAGCCGCTGGGCAGGCTCGGATGTTCAGAGCATGCACAGGCAACTCGAATCTAACAAGGGACCCCCAGGGGGTGCGGGCTTCTTCCAGGAATCAGGAGAGCGTCAGCGAGGCAATCAACAGCCCCTGGCTTAGCAAACGCAGCCCGCCATGTTGCTGGAAGCGGCAGCACACCAAAGCCAGCCGCAGTGCTTGCCCAGAGGCTACTATGCCCTAGCTGTCTACGGCACCGTTCTGGCAAACACCGGTGACGAGGTGCCTATGGAAAGTTCCGAATGTTAGCTCGAAGGTCTCATGGCCGTTTCTCGCTCCATTTTGCTTTTCGCGGAGCTTGGCGTGACAGCTTCTGCCGCCAGCAAGGATGTAAGCCATTCAAGAGTTTTTTCAGCTGAAGGTCCCAAATGTCTAGCCCCGACTAGTGCAAAGAATGTGTGAGCTGTTGTCTTCACCATTTGATTTGCATCCGAGATGGGCGTCCAGCTTCGACAGCTTGGCCGCCTCCTAATGGCCATGGAGGCCCTCTCTTGCTGGCTATCCGTGATAGTTTTTATCAGTTGGCTTTGCAAAGCTGAGTTCTTTTAAGTAGTTTAAGTAGCTGATTGCTCAGCCGTAGCTGTCAGGTCCATGCGGGAGACATGTACTGGCACCTCGATCTGCAAGTTCAGCAGCAACGCTGTTTTGCGACTCTTGCCATCGTGGAAGAAGTTTTTCGTGCATCATTGAAGCTTGTCATCTACATCATCTACCTGACTTCACGCAACAACTGCATGCATGTGTCATTACTCTGAGATGCAGTGCGTTGATGATATGCACCTTTTTTTTCAAATTGCTGCAACTTGTGTCATGAGGAAATGTCTCCAGGTTCCTTATAATATACCAGAACATGCCATAATATACTTTAACATACTTTTAAATGCTATAATATACCATCATGTACCATAATATACAATAATGCAGGTTGTATCCGTTGGTGTGAGCCTCATTGCAAGCCGAAGGCACGTCCGTCCTGGAGGCCAGCTTTACCCAAACTTCGCGCACGCCACGGTGCGGGCCGTGGAGCACTATGAACGCTGCAAGACACCCAACACAAAAAAGTATATGAATATACATGTATATGAGCATTATATGATAATATGAATATGCGAATGTTATCACTACATGCTTGCTGGGAGCGTATCTCCAACCACGGGCACTTGGGTGTAGATGGGTGCGGAGCCGATTGAGGGGAAGAACCATAGGCCCCAGGCACTGGACCAGCCAAGCAGTGGCATTTTTGCTGGATCCTGCAGTCCGGTGGTCTGCCACTTGCCCAGGTGGGCATCATGTGGGAGCATGTCTGCCTCCACCAGACCTGGTTCGGGGGAAAAGGCAGCCTGCTCATTCACTTGTTCGTCAAATGTTTGCAGTTGCTTGAATGACGTCAAGCAAGGGTCTGGCTCCGTAGGGGACCAGGACTATGAGTTGTACGGGCGCTGACTACAATTGGAGGTTATGTGGGGACGAAAAGGATCCAGATCCAGTCCTTCACCTGTCGGCTGAGCTGTCAAACAAAGCCAGGCTGGGCTGTCGAAGGCATACAGATGCTTGGCGTTTTAGGCAGATTCTTGAAGATGGGGGGTTTCCCGAAACAGGGATTGCCGTATATTACCCCCTAAAACCTTGAAGCCCTTTCTTATCTAAGGACCCCCAACGCTGGACCCCGAATTTTTGGAAACCCCATAGGGGTCCTCAAGCTTTGATTCTGCATCTTGAAATTGCCTTCAAGGGGAAAGAGAACGGGAACATGCAGGACAGATTCTCGTGGATGGGGTAGATTTATGTGGCTCTCGGAAGCGTTTGCCAGAAAGACTTAAGAATGAAGCTCGCCTGTGCTGGCTCTGCCAAGGATGCTGCCCGTCGTCCCAGCCTGCCACTTAGAATCTAGGCAGGTAAACCGGTTTGGATTCCTGCTCTTGTTTCTCCCCAGGCCCTGGAAGAATTCTTGGAGCAGGCATGGTCTTCACCTAGCATTGTTGCAGATTCAGATTGCCCTCTTGATGTCAGCCACACGTGTAAATAGGTTAAGGTTTTGACAAGTTAGTCAAGGACAGCCAGGATGTGCTTCGTTTGATGAAACAGGTTAATGCAATTGAGAGCTAGTCAAGATTCGTGCCTTCCTTGATACCTATCCCCTTCTGGCGGGCCACCGGGGAGAATCTTCATTTGGAGAGAGACCAAGAGGTCACTAGATAGCCGAGATGGCTGAGGAAACCTAGGAAGCTTGCCTTTCAAGAGCCGGATGTGAGGACCTTGGACCTTGATGCAAGTGCAGCTGACCGTGTTTCGTCAGGAGTGGGTTATGCAACACTTCCTTGCCTACAAGGCCACGGGAAGGGTAGAAAATTGTTTTAGCTTTGTGAACAGTATGCGAAGGCCAAGGCTTTACCGTGCCCCACAGCAGGCCCTTGTTTTTCTGGACCGCCCCCAATGTGTCGCGGCTGCAGGATTCGTGCGACAGTGATCCCAGCTGCAAAAAGCTGGGTTGGTCCTGGCTCGTCTGCATGCAGCAGGTGCCGAGGGTCCTCGTGGGCCCTCGTGTGGTTCTGTCCCGGGGACAGTAATTGAGTTAATTTCTTAATATATGCGCACTGATTTAAGGAGCACGGCCATGTATAGGGATTATAGGGGGGACCTCGTAGGGAATATCCTACAACTTGAGTCCAGAGCTCAAGCGAGCAGCCGATGAGCCTCTACAAGCTCAACAAAAAGTGGTCATTTGGCGTAGCAAGTTCGTCAGCTGAGGCCGCTTACGGTTGCTGCAGCTGGTTGCATCCTCTCTTCCGATATAGACTTACCCCAGTCATCCTTGCTTGAGAGGCAGTGGTGAACGTCAGTGACGCTTTTGACTGTCTGCGCAGGCCCGCAAGCAGCTCTATTTGCAGCACCAATAGTCGTGTTTCGTGATCCATAGGCGCGCAATCAACCAATCAATCAACCAATCAATCAACCAATCAATCAATCAATCAATCAACCAATTAGTTGCGATAGCACCAGAGTAACATCGAATCAGCCCTGTGTCGCCAGGCTCGATGATGAGACTTTCAGCATAAGGACCCCAAAGCATGCACACGCTTGTGTTACATGGCCATGCAAGGCTGCAAGGTATTTTGCCTACAAAGGATTTTGGCTTCGCACCTCTCAGAGCTAAGCAGCATGCAGGAATGCTGCCGCTGGTGGCAACTCCCTGACGAACTCATTGCTACTCGCCTGCAAGGACATGAAGTACAGTGCGCTCTCATCCGACACTGAAGCTGCAGTGTGGGGACTTGAGCAATGGGAAAATACTGGGCCTGCAGCCCACACGAACAACTTCAAAAACTAGATTGTTGCAAAGCAAGCAGAGAATGAAGCACATTCTCGGACCAGCTGCTGGCACCCTCGATATTTTATTTCGAACACACCTGTTTTATCACACGCACTTGCGTCGACCGCTGGCGGGATCACTTTCTTTAACAGGCATTCCACAAAGAGTGCCGCTGCTGTAATTCCAGGACACCTGGCTAAAGCAAAGCTCGAGGTGTTCCGACTAGAAATCAAGGCGTCAAGCAACTCTGCCATCAACGTTGTATGCGACATTGGAGTGCCTGCTGTGGGCCTGTGGGCATTCTTCCCAGGCAGTTCCAACTTGGTTTGCAGCTTTTTTCTAGCCTCCGGTCTCAGCGTGGAATGGAGGGGTAGGCAGAAAGTCTGGCTTTTAGCCTCAATTTGTGTTTGAAAAGCTACTTGGTAATAGGCAATGGTGAGCAGGTACGTGTTGCTCGTACATGCCTTGCGAGGGACTTGTCCCAGCCATCTCTATCCGCCCTCAAACTTAACGTGAGAGACTTGAGAAGCCTTGGGATCTGAAGCCAAGATGCTAACAACAGCAACAGGATCATATGCGATGCAGAGATTGCAAGTAAAATGGTATCCTTGTATAGAAGAGCCTATTATGGATGCCCTGACTTAAACCCTAAACACCTGGCATCCGGAAACCAGGGCATGGCTGGCTACACGACCCGGCGCCCATGTGTGGGGCTTGGTGATTGTCTGGCTTTTGTGTGTTTCTTGTCCTTACTGGTTGTTAGTAGGAAATATTGGGATTATGATCCCTGCATAGTATATTCGCATATTCCCCACTCACAACCCGTAAGCTCCCCTCTGCCTATTGCTTTACTAGTAACTAGTATCTTATCGGGGACTTGCGCAACAGGTATGCTCACAATGCTGATTGCTTCCTAACCTCTTTGCAGAAGACATGACCATAATGCGCCCAGGTTGTATAGTTTATATGCATGTAAAGCTTTAGAGCTTCACAGTTTTTCTGGAATATGAAACCCAGCCACAGCTTTGAATTTAAGTGCTGGGCGCCTAACAGCAGCCGCTTCTTTACTTATGGATTCGAAGAGGGGGCAGTGGATGATTCGCAATTCGGCGCAGAGAATCGCGGCAGAAGGGTTCATGACGCGCAATTGTTGCCACTTCTACACCTCTACATGGGCAATTGCGAAAGCTCTGCAGCTTTCCCAAAACTTTGCTGCCATCATTATTCTCAAGTACCACCATCGAATGTAGTACTCTAGCTGGCTCCGGATGACGTCGGTTCACTGCGCCTGCTGCGGCCCCTTGCCTTGCTCGCTGGCCCAGGACCTAGACGTGATGCCTTGGCAGCGCATCGCAAAGAGAGAGGCGGGAAGAGGACTTGGCAGCAATAGCGGAGACGTTCACAGCATAGTAAGAGATGTAGGGGCTCGCGATGATCAGTCTTGCTGACCTGTTGTCTCAGTTGCAGCTCGTGGAACTCTTGGTTGGTCCAGCCTGACTGTGTATTCTTCCCCTTGAGGAGGCTCTTTTGGGACTACTTGGGTTCTAGATGGGATCGCGCAGCCAGTATGACGTGCTCGAAATTCCTGGGATACTTCTAGCTCGGATGACTGCGCAGGTCGTGACCACGCCGAAACCAGTGCCCTGGCAGCAAAACGTAATAATGAAAAAGACCGTACCAGAAACGTGTAGAGTAATCATGATAGTTCTGTTTATGAAGCTGTCTATGTGAATCCTCTAGCAGATCGAGCATTCTTCTTTGCGAGGCTTCTGCTCCAAGGGCTCTTAAGACAAAGCAGTCCCTTTTCAGGGGCCCTTCTTTAGTTCTGCCAGTCCGATTATTGCTAGCCGTAGCAGCGGCGACGGTGGTTGTGGTTGTAGCAGCCTTTCTTATGCAAGGGCATGTTTTGTGACAGGCAGAGATGCAGAGAGATTGTAGTCCTGATAAGGTTCTGCCACAGTTTGATCCCGCGGCGCCTGTGGGATCCCAAGGATTCGCAACTTGCAGCTTGCTGATGAGAGACAGCATCTAAATGACACGGCTCACTCCATGCGTGCCGAATTCTAAGCCTATCCAGCCTCTCACAGGGTTTCTCAAGACAAATATTCACCCCAGCCTGTGGTATCCTGCGGTGCTAGCCTTGAGAACTGCTCTCCTGCGGCCAAGTTGAAGAAATTTGGGCGGCATGGCGTGACGCGCTAAGATTGCAAGGTGCTGGCTGTAGCGCGTTTGGAAGAATAGAAACGAAGGAAATGAAACGAGCAATCATCGTAGTGTTGTTCACTACAGCTATTGCAGTGGTTGAGTGTGCAGACAAGCAGACCTGGGAGCCTGGGTGGCAGTATCATGGGATCTTGGGCCCGCTTCTCCTTACCCCCAGGCCCAGCCAGCTTGAACACCCGTGAAAGGTTTCAATCAAGAATAGTAAGCACGAAACTCCGGCAGCGTTGTATGAGGTAGGACTGTGCAGCAAGCCCTTGCTTTGCAGCTGTTTGCCTAGGTTCGCATGAACAACCTCTGCCTCGCAGGGATGAGTGTCCAATGCGACCCAAACATCCCGTAGGAAGCTCGGGGGTTTAGGCCGGATGTTTTGATCTGCTTTGCCTGCAGCCTGCACTTACTATGGCATGTGTCGCTTGCAGCCATCTCTTCTTCTTCAAATTAGCCATGGAAAGGACGTTCAAGGCAAGCACGAAAATGTCTAAGGGACCGTACCAAGTGCCAATAATTTCCCTTCACTTCGAAGCTAGCCCAGCCCTTCCTGCTGTTACTGAGGTTGGAACCTTTCGAAGCTCCAGCTGCACCAAGTAGCACTAGCAACGATGAAGTACTTCCCAAAGATGAGAATCCCCTTGTAATGGCGAACTGTCTCCAGTCCGAAAACCGGTTTTGGTGCAGTTAATATCAGATGAGATTCCCCCGTGCAATGGCCATCTGTCTCTAGTCCGAAGTCTTATCTTGATGGATATTTCGTGCGACAACGCGCTGTTTGGATGACTACTGCAAAGACGATGCCTGCTCCTGTGCGGACCGTCTACGGCTGCCAGGCGTGGAATTCCAGCCTTTGAGCTCATGAGGGTTCAGGGTTTTAGGATCTAGGATATAGTATTTAGGGTTGAAAGTTTAGGGTTTAGGGATCAGACAATGGAGAAGCACATGGAAAAGAGAGTGCACAATGACATGGAAACTTGGTTTACATGGGTTGATCCCATAGTTATTGTTCAGGTCCCCATACGAAACCCTTGACCGTGAACCCTAAACCCTAAATGGGACAGCTATCCGCAATGCGCAGAGGAGGAGACATTGATGGTTGATACACGGGTTCCAATATGGGTTCCATAGGGTTTAGGGTATAGAGTTCCTTTGTCTGCCAGCCTTTTATGTCAACGATTCTTACGACTCATCACTTGGTAGTGTGCAATGCCAGTTCCATTTCATTTCCATTTCCTTTTCATTTGCTGCTCCATTATTGGGATAATATTCCTAATCCCTAAACCCTACTCCCTAAACCCTACACCTTCATCCCTAAAGCCTAAACAACTCTAGTCCCTAAACCCTATATTTTTGTAACCGTAATCATAGGGACCCATATGGGGGGAGCCTGAAGCTGCAAAACTGGGTTGTTGTCAAGGAACTTATTTCAAGTTACTACAATAGGGGAACCAAATTAATTACTATATTGCGCCATAATATAGGGTTTAGGGTTTAGGGGTTCGGGTCTAGTGGGAAAATCACATGGAAGATAACATGGAACATGAAATGGAAACTGGTGGAATATAGGGATGTACAGAGCTTAATTTAAGCTACGATTTTGAGGAACCATATTAATTACTATAGCATATACACACACACACATATATATATATATATATCCACCCATTGTGGAAACCCTATTATTTACTATATATACCCATTATGGTAACCCTAAACCCTAAACCCATTATGGCAACTTAATTTAAGTTCCTTAACAGCAACCCGGAAAAGGTGGACGTGGAAGATGGGAGCCTGGAGAACCTGGCATCTCGCTGGCGCCTGGAGGACTGGGAATAGATGAGCTATAGTCTAAACGCCTTAAAGGGGGATATATAGGGGTTATTAGGGGATCATATAGGGATAATGGAAAAGAAAATGGAAACTACAATTTAGGGTTTAGGGTCTAAACTCCTTGAACGAGGCTATATAGTGGATTATATGGGGGACTACTATAGGGGATACTAGGGGAGATCCTCAGAGAATAGACTATGGAGTTTTCTGCAAATTGAGGGGCCCTTTTTTGGGGGTACTCATAATGAGGGTAAAAGAATTTTAGGGTCTATATTGGGGTCCCCTATTTATAGAAACTACCAGATAGTTGGATAGCCCGCCGTTTTGCTGGAATGATGGTTTCTTGGGGATGCGTGCGTGCTTAGGTTTTAGAACCTAGTAGCAGTCTCTTGTTTCCAGCTCATTTTCGGGCAGCTAGACTCGTTCCATTGCAACACTGGCCACCCGCAGCAAGCAAAGATAAGACATGGCAGGTGATATCTGGAGAATCAAGAGAATCTGGAACGTGGACCAAGGGATCTTGTTGTCCGACTTTGGACATAGCAATCAGAGGGAATATGCACACAAGAGTTTGCTAGAAGTTCTCCAAGCTCGGTGTGGTCGTTGCAACCACCCCTCATGATTGTAATGGGACTCTCCAGCTGGCCCTGAGGCATTCTCATCTGCCGCAAAACAAGTAAGGATGCAAGCAGGATTTGCCCCCGCTGCCTGCGCCAAAGAAATGCGAGATGCTGCTGCAGCTGAGCTGCAACCATGTTGTGGCAGATAGCTGTAGGAGCCCGCGATGACAGGAGCAGCTAGGGCTTTGTGGTTGGCATAGCCAACCGTGCTTCGTTGTTGATTCGCTCCGAGTGGCGTTATCCGAGGCAGTCTGCGGGTGGAACCGTCTATGTGAGCTTTCAGATCTTGTGTCTTGTAGGCAGGGCCGCTATAAGTACACGTCCACGTCGCAGACAATTTGGGTGCGTCGTGATGCAATGGACACATTGCTCGCTAACCTTCTCGAGGTGCAACCCACGGACTGGCGCTGACTATCCTACCTCGTCTTCTGGGCCAGATGTTGACCGCAGAGCAAAGGCTGATGGGAGGGCTTCCTCAGTTTCTCACTCGCAGCCAAGAAGCATCTGTCAGCCTCGCGTATTCACGTTTACTCAATGTCCGCGTCAGGTAGGAGATGATGTTGCAGCACTAGTATCGACGACATGTGGAAGCAATTCCTGGTTTTCGGCTGACCATACCTGGCAGCTTTTGCTGCCTAACAATGCCATGCAGTGAGAGAATCATAGAGAGGATCATGCAGCCTGGGCTGTATTTAGCCTTTCCGCCATCTGCAGGTCCATGTTTCTGGCTGCGATCTATATGGAGGCCTGCTTTTTGTCATGGGAGCTTTGTTGTATGGCGGTGGCTCTGGAAATGCTCTGCCCTCCAAGAAAAATCACAATACCAACATGCAACATTGTCTTTTTTGAAGCAGTTTAGGGCTATATTGGCGGCGACAGGAGGATCTGAAAGCAGCATCTTCGCTGGAAAACGATAGGCCGCTCAGCAAAAACGATAGGTGGGACTCCAAAACCAAAATGTGGAAATCGATAGGCCGCCGGCCCAAATTCGATGTGCAAGTCCGGGAGTACCCAATCAGATCATCTAGCAGCTGGGGTCAGGCAGTGGTCGCCCTTATCTGCCTGCTCTTCATCCTGTTCGGTGATCCTGGGGCTACTAGGACGATCATTTTATGACCTGAGAGCAAGTCAAGCAAGACCTGGGTTCAGCTACATGTTTCTTGTGGCACTACGGATCTTTTTTAGGTAGAGATACATGTCTAAGACTTCAAGACAAAAAGGTTTTGTTCTTAAGAAACCCTTCTTGCTGGGTGTGTTGTACTCAAAAAAGCCTGGATCCGGAGGGCAGATTAATTTCTAATGCCAGCTTGAGCATTGCTAATCCCCAGGTGGTGGTTTGGTGCTGTTTGTTGGATATGCACTACCGCGTCATGACTGTTTGCTTGCTCTTTGAATAGCTCTGAGGTGATCCCCAGGACAGAGGACAACTGCTTTCCTCTGCCCGCAGAGGCATGATGCCAGCATCCTGTTGGCCCTGTTGTGGAGATGCTACTACATTATAATAGGGTAGATGGTAGGGAATAAGGGAGTATATTGGGGCTATGTAGCGATAATGGAAAAGAACCACTTTGTGGGGTTTAGGGTTACTTATCGGGATTGCAGGGTATTTGTGAGGGACGTGAAGACACTTTACCCTTTCATCCACGAAGCGCACGAACGTAGCCTGTTGGAGAGTTTGCAGATTATAGTGACTTGAGGTCGGATTCGAGATCATTTTGCGAAGCCTTAGTGTTCTCCCTGGACAAAGGTGGCCGAAAAGATACGACGAGGTGAGTCCTTGGAGAATCTGGAGAAGCTTAGCTTGAAGTTGGCCTCTTCAAGCACAGGCTTGTGTGCATTCGTGGCTTGGACCCCAGGAATGTGGAGGACGGCGATCGTTCATTCTGCGTCCGCTGCCTGGTCTGGCGGCCCAAGCGGCAGGCACCTTTCTTGTCTTCGCGGGCTACTCTGCCATCAATTAAGGCACAGAGGGTCTGCTTGCTCCGGTTGGGTTGACATTCAGTCTCACCTGGTTGGAGATGGAATTACTAAAGCTACCGTATTTAGCCATCTGCTCTCCCCCTTTCCTTTTTCGCAGCAAGAGAAAGTGCCCTTCAAAAGAAAGTACTCAGGTTGCTAAACTGTCGCCGACGTTACAGCGTTGTTTACGCCAGCTGCCAGGCTGCTTCTGGTCCGCATTCACAGGTCCTTTCGAGCTCTATCCCTAGACTCAGTGCTTGCTTTTGCGTCACTATGGGATGCCTTCTTTCCTCGTTTTGAAACTAACATTTCTGGCCACATCACATCACATCTCCGAATCTCCGAAAAAAAACCTGAATGTGTTGGTTGTTTCTGAGGCAAGGAGGGGAGCTGTCATCACTGCAGGCACAGCCTTGGCAATAGGGCTGTTACACGACGGGGGAGCGTCAAAGTTGTGATGGTCTATCGGGACCTCTTCATATATTTTCCGTGGTATTTGGCAGGCCCCTACCCATTATAGTAGTTTCCATTTTATTTTCCATTATCCACCTAGCAGTTTCCATTTTCTTTTCCAGTATCCCTAGTCTTGGCAATTGTAGTTGTCTGGGTGCACCTCTGGTCTCCTTGTCTTCAGAAGTCTGCGTCAACCAGGACCTGCAATCGCTGCGTCCGCTACTTCGACCACCACTGTGGCGTCTTTGGGCGCTGCATCGCCGGGAACCTCGCACTTGAATTGTTTCACAGGGTTGCGTGTCTCTTGAGGAACATACGGAAGCCTTTGTATAGACTAGAAGTAATAAAGACCGCAATAATTTCTGTATAATCCACATATAGCTTTGGGGTCCTACGGGTACGCTAATTTCACAAACTACCCCATGCTATGCAAGCACTGGAGCCCAGGACGTGCTGCAGTGGCAACATGCCCTTCTTCCTATTGATCATCTTCATGTGACTTGGCAAAACCTTGCGGTTCTTGCGATAGGTTTAAGTGGTTGTATGTGGACATGTCATCCGATCTGGCACATTTCGGATGTTACTTTCCAACAGCGGGCTGCTGCAGTTGGCATGAGGTCCTTCTTGGGGACCGGCACCACCCTCATCTGCTTGGCTACCTCGTTCAACAATCGCCTCGCAAGCCTCCATGGGGAGAAGTCGTCGTAGTCCATCCTGTGCAGTTTCGGCCAGTTTCCTGACGCCCTCCAGAAAGATGGAGCTGTCCTCACATGCTGAAGCTATGTCCAGCTCACGCAGACCTCCGCACCCAAAGCAGGTGCAGTTATGCACAAGGCGCATGTCAGATCCGAACACCGAGTCTGGAGCTGCCGGTTGAGAAGATTCGAGAAGGGTTGTGTTCAGGCCATGATTGCTGCCTTGTTCGGCAATCGGACAGGGAGAGCTTGTTTCTGTCGGGAGATCACGAAAAACGGCGTCATTGATTTCATATGCCTGCTTTCGGCAATCATGATGGGCACCTTTCAGCAAAGTGTTTTAAGGATTTTTCCATGCGATGCCTCAGGAACTCATATTGCATGGGGGACGAATGCTGCCCAGACGGATCGCAGGGACCCCAGCGCAAAGAGATGAGCAGGCTCCTTGGAGGAGGCTCTTTTTGGACTGGATTGTTGTTAAGGGACTTAAAATAAGTTGCTATAAT
This sequence comes from Symbiodinium pilosum, assembly GCA_905231905.1. Lineage (NCBI taxonomy): Eukaryota > Dinophyceae > Suessiales > Symbiodiniaceae > Symbiodinium > Symbiodinium pilosum. The sequence goes on from CAJNIZ010014180.1 coordinate 39,103, forward strand.
GAGGAACTATTATTTTCTATATGCCCATATTTGGTAACTGAATTCAAGTTCCTTAACAGCAACCCAGTGGAGGGTGAGGGTCTTGAGAGCTCTTCAGCAGGGAGCCCATGGGGGCTCAGCATAGGACGCTGTCTGTAAAGGTGTTTCAGGAAGGCTTCAAAGGCTTCGGGCAAAATCTTGCGGCGCTTGGGTTTGCAGGGTTGCATGGTAAGCATTTGGCGATCCATACTGTTAGGCTGGAAATCGTACGCACCTGTACTGGCACAGGATTCAATGGGTACCTGGTCCAGGTCAATGCTTCAAGGATCAGCCGTGTGTGATCGGGCCAGGGGAACTACGCATATCAGGAGATTGAGCAAAGCTCATATCTAAATGGCTGGCACTGCATCCAGGTTGTGTCCGTCGGCTTCATACTATTCCAGCAAGATCTGTGAACACCCCAAGAAGGTGGCTTGCAGGTGCTGCCCCCAGCTTGTCTTTATGAATCGGGCGCAAAACTCTTGGTTCACGAGAACCTGGCATCTTTCATTGCAACACTTGGGCGGCGCTGAATTGATAGGAAGGAACCTCGACAGCGTGTGTGGATGCTCGGTTATGTAGACATGTAGCAATTGGATTGTGACTGCCCTGCCAGGGGAACAGATGGACCCAATCCGGCCATGCCCCAAGTGTTGGGTGACTTCGTTTCTTTTTTTTTTCTACTACTACTACTACTACTACTACTACTACTACTAGGTAACGGTCGCGTTTATGACGGCGTGATTTTCTCCATTTCACCCTGCTGAAACTTAGGTTCCGCGCGATTTTTGAATAAAGTCCACCTCTTCGACGTGCGGAAGCTGAAATGTCTCCAGTCAGAGTCAGGGATGAAACACTCCCTTAGATAAAAATGAAATCAGAACTCCAACCATTGGACTGATGGGGCGTACCCTGGACTAATGGGGCGATGATAAAAAACAATCAGAACTCCTCGCACCCCTGGACTAATGGGGCGTAGCCTGGACAAATGGGTCGATTAGGAATGAGAAGCAGCATCTGGAAAGCCTACTTGAAAAAACGTGTTTTTCCTCAAAAGGGCCCAAAATAAGCCCGAACGCACTATAAAACGCACAAACAATTCAGACCAACAATACTAAGCAAGTGGAACGAGAACATGTTAAACAAGAAAAGCCCCAGAAAAATCGGAAGTCAACTGACACCATCTAAAACCCACAGCTATTTACAGCATTTCGGGGCTTGCAATGCCACAAAAATGTACCGTCACGAACGTAACCGGAGCCTCCTACTACTACTACTACCACTACTACTACTACTACTACTACTAGGGTTTAGGGTCTAGGGTTTAGGCTGCTACTGCTACTGCTACTGCTGCTGCTGCTGCTGCTGCTGCTGCTGCTACTGCCACTGCTACTGCCGCTGCTACTGCCGCTGCTACTGCCGCTGCTACTGCCGCTGCTACTGCCACTGCTACTGCCTGCGAATGCTACTGCTACTGCGCCTGGTACTGCCACTGCAACAACAGCAGCGCGACATTGATGCTCCCCTCTCTCTGTCTCTCTCTTGCCCGGGTCATGACAATGTTTATGCCAGCTCTCGGGTGCCCAAACAGTCCTACTATCACGCCTGTATTCCGTGGTTAGTGCGCGCAAGGCCTGCAATCTAACAGGTCTTCACACTACTGAAGCCAGAGTGGTTCCTTCACTGAGTCCAAACAAAGCAGGTTGCAAATAGGCATGAACCTTGCTCAGGATGAGGCAGAAGAGAAAAAGACAAAGGATGGACATCAGGACTGCAGCGACCTGCCGCCCTTGAAAATGTGATGTGGCAGGTCGCATAGATGCACCTGTGACTATGACGGCTTATATGTTGCAGAAGTCAGCGCTCTTTGGACTCAGCTGTGTTTCTGATGAATGTCGCTTTTGCGGGACTCGCTGTTGTATTCTAGCCGCAAGCACGCCACTTGCGAGGGCCACTGTCGTCCGGGCAGTGCTGTCCGCTGTCCAGACTCGGAGCTGCTTGGCATTGGAAGAGAAAGTGTGACGGGTCTCAGCTTTAGTGGTTTTAGGGGTTATAGGGTTTTATAGGGTTTTAAAGGGGTATAGGGTTATATAGGGTTTTATAGGGTTATATTAACCGTGATCTGGTGTTGCCAGCTTTGAAAACATGACCCATGCTATGCTGCGTAATGGAGAAACTTGCTATGAGCTGGAAGCCAAGGGATTTTTGCCAAGACAGCCAGTGCTGTCCTGATGGCTCGTCAGGCGCCAAGGATCGCAGGGGTGAGGGGGGCAGGAGTTTGTGAGACTTACCCATATTAGAGCTATATAAGCGTCTACTTCCTGTGGTAAAAGGTCGCTTGCAATGGCATGCTGCTGCTTTGGGGTGAGCATCCCCACGCTGCCCTCACCGGGCAAAATTATCCTGAATTGAGCAAGTCCTGGACAAATCCATCCGTCCTCCACTCTGAGGGACATGTATTGCTACTATTTGCTATTCTGCTTCGTTTTCTTGTTACTGCTACTGTTTCAGGGATGAGGATGGCTTCAGCGCTCCTTCTTGTTGTCACGATGACGTCTCTTGATCTTTGCATGCCAAGGCTTTGCCCTTCTGCGCCTCTCTCTGGCGCGAAGCTCCATGGCTGTCACTAGGGTGGTCCGGGCATTCGTCATAAAACAGAGGATTCTTTCACGCTTGTCTGCTCGATCTTAATCTGGGAGCCTCGGGGTAATCCCAGCTGCACAGTCAAGAGCATGGTGTCGCCCGTAGGACTCAAAGAAGCGTCGCAGGGCATGCTGAATTCTGTTGGAGTTTCTGACATGGCTGCGCTACCACCATATATCCTGGCAATTCGGTTGAAAAGCTAAGGTGTCAGAAGCCAAAAGTGCACGACTGCACAGGCCAAGCGCATGTGTTTCTTTCGCATGTCGGAGGTTCTCAAGTCCGTTTCACGGCTCCTTGCTGCAACAAACCTGAGCTTTGTGTGCCATATAGTCATGACATGGTCATGGTCAACTCCTGGGATCATGGAGACAGATCAGCAACTTCATCCAAAAGCTAGAAAACTCCAACTGTCTCATGATCATCTCTTGCCTGGCCCAGCTTGTTTTGTGATTTCAGAGTTGGCTCGGGCAGTGGCCAGGAGTGGCACATGTGGCACCTAGGAAAGCAGTGCGCTAAGTGTTCCGTAAGGCACCTTCCAGGGATGCTCCTGCATAGCTTACTCCTTCTAAGCAGGAGTAATGCCTTCTAATCGCTCCCCCAATATTAAAACCCATCCACGCCCATAAATAATTATAGTACACAGCCCCACAGTATACTATAACATACTATTATACAGCCATAGTATACTAGAGTATACTGGGATATGGAAAGTACTATGATTGATGAAGATGACAGGCCTCCATCCTGCAAGTCCGAAGTTGGTAAAGCTGCCGGACGTCTGCAAGGTTGGCTGATTTTCAAGGGAGGCTGTAGGGTTTGGTAATAGAGGGATGATGGAAAAGACTATGGAAACTATTATAATGGGTCATATAGGGTAAGTATAGGGTATATGTTGGGGTTGTATTAGGGCTATATAGGGATAATGGAAAAGAACATGGAAACTACTATTTAGGGTTTAGGGCTTAGGGTCGAAGGTGGCTACACATCCCCTTACACCCCCATGACCAGGACTCTAGGACCCTAGGCAAGCATAGGGCTGAGGTGTTGGAGTTTCAGGCATTGGATTTTGCCGGCCTGGCCGCTGCCCCTTGCCCACCCAGCTATCAAGTGAAAGCCAAGCCCACCCCAGCCCTGCTGACACTCTGGGTTGGGAGAAGTGCGCGAAAAAGTATTGTTCTTGTTACCTGGGATGTTTGTTAGGTTTTGAAGTCAAAGCGGTCCAAAATGGGGTCCCAATTGTGCTGATGATGTTCTTGTGCAAGGCGCGCGCGCGCGCGCCTGGTACAGGAGCATGAGCTACACAATTGGGACCCCATTTTGGCTTGATTGGGACCGGGCAAAACACATCCAAAAACCATGCAACATGCACATTTTGCAACATGCACATTTTATGCTGTTTGGCCTGGGCAATGCACGCCAAACCTGTCTCATGCTTAGATCCCACCAGTATTTACAGCCACAAACTCTGCCCACAGCGTGTATTTTCAGCGTTTTGTTGAGGTTTATAGTGCATCTTAAGCGCCCTGTAGCCCCGCCAGGAGCCAACATCATGAGCATCATGGGGCCTGTTTGGGCCCCCACTTTCCTTCTTGACACCACACATATGAGGCTTCAAGACCCCTCCAAAACTCTAGGTTTGTTGAGGTGGCAAAAAGTGAGAAACGAAGGCCCAATTGTGCTGATGATGCTGGCCTAAAGAAACATGCCCCAAACCCTCCGTAGCATGGGGGGAAGCTTCAAAAACACGTCCAAAACCCCCTATACGCACAGCGCGTGCATCCGCACTGGACCACGACGGCCAGGCCAGACTTAAGAGCCTCCGGCCCAGTCCGCCGACCCAGAGGCAGAGAAATCGCGAAAGCGTAAACCCTAAACCTTGGGGGGTTTTCAGCAGCTGGCACGGAACCAATCGGCGCAACAAGATTAGTTCAAGCTAGGCTGCTGGGAGTGGGCAGCCTGGCTGTTTTCAGTGGTTGCGCAGGAANNTCGGCGCAACAAGCCAGGTTGCCGGGACCGTGTCAGGACCAACAATGCATTCCGTTTGTCTAGGCATTCATGAGCCTAGCTTTGGCTGGCCCTGATTAGCATGCTTGGCAGCTCCCAGCCTGACACCCAGGCCTTTGGACCTCCTCTGCCTACAAGATTAGTTCAAGCTAGGCTGCCGAGACTAGGCAGCTTTGCTGTTTTCAGTGGCTGCAGGAGATCCGCAACAAGCCAAGTTGCCGGGATTACCCTGGCAAGCCCGATTGTCGACGGTTGGCCCTAGGGGCTTGGGCCCGGGCTTCAGGGGCTTGGGGCCCAAGGGCCTGGGGGCTTCAGCCGAGCAGCCGGCCGCCCCTCCGCGGTAAGGAAGAAAAGAGGGGGGATTGCACCCTTTCCATCTACTGAAACCATCCAACACGCCCCCCAAGGTCGGCGGACTTGTTGCGAAACAACCCTAAACCTCAAACCCCAAACCCTAAAATCCTAAAACCCTAAACCATAGGTTGGCGAGCTCGTGCCCTGCCCCAACTCGCTCTGCTCTCAGACTCTTCCAACTCCTTCGCCGCAGACATTTGCTGAAGTTCATTTGGTAATTTCACAAAACAAGGGGAGCCCAAAATGGACCTCGATATGCTATACTCCTGATAGGTAACCCCCAAAAAGGAAACAGTAATATGTGGCCGCGGGCTGTCTTGCTGACGTGGGTCTTTGGTATGCCGAAAGATGTTGGATGCCTTGGACCGCTAGTCCCAGACCATTGGATGCGCCAGCTGCAAGGGATCTGCACTGCTCTGCAACGCTTTGCTGCCCTGATGGGTCGCAGGGAGCCCAGGTGAACGCTGTGTCACTGTTTGTCCAGCAGTAGTTGCAGACATCCACCCTCTATATATGGCCCTATATAAATCCCCTATATCCTATTTGAAAGGTACCCCTAATTTTGGGAAACCGTACCCGCAGCAGATTTGAACAGCTCCGTATGGTGCAGAGGCCTTGCCCCTCTGCACCAACTTCCGCCGTTTGCTGGAAGAAGGACTGCTAACTGTGACTTATGGGCAGGCCTTTGGTTAGCTGGGGATGAAGGAATGGAAGCGGAAATGGGCACTACTGTAATGGGTTATATAAGGATCCATTCCTTCATTCCTAGCTAACCAAGGCCCAGCGGGCTAGCCCCTCAAGCTTGGCGAGTCGTTGTACTCAGAGTACGCAGTTTGGCTCACGTCGTGGGTCTTTCATCAAGTCAATTCAGTGGCAAGCTTCCTCGCAGGGTCAGTGTAGCAGTGTAGCAGACCTGCTGTGATTCTTTGAACACAGTCTGCCCATCTCCCGTGAAGGAGAAAGCCATGGACTGCACCATGCAGGCTGCGCACCCATTTTGTTGTGCTGGGAGGGGTGTAAACGATCGTGAAAGTTTGTGGCCAGGGGCCAGGATTGACGTGCGGAGAAACAGCACAGCTAGCGTAGCATTTCTGTTGATCCGGAACGGTCGGGAATAAAGCAAAACGAGAGGCGGTGCGGTCTGGCTGTGTAGCAGACGCGCCAAAGCGTGCCTCTGACAGACAAAGATTCAGGCTTGCTACCTAGAAGAAACAGCCAAGATTGCGCTGAGGATGCAATGGCGCCTCCGCCGCAGCAGCACAAGGAGAGCAGCCACTGAGGGTGTTTCAAAGTTGATTTTTTCATGTCTCTATATTAAGGAGACATCCTTTGCAGGCGGCCATGCCGGATGATGAACTACAGCTTTGTAACATGCCGCTCTCTCCAGGAGCCCGAGTTCGAAGAGTTTGGCCCATGGTCAAGCAAGAAGGGTAAGATTGAAGAAGAGGAGGACAATGCTACCCTTCTCTCCACGGCTATTATTTTGAAATTAGCATTTCCGTTGCTAGTGCCCACCTTAATTGAGGCTCTACTACATAAGTTGCTGTTGCAGCACCTGTTCCATTTCTGCTCCCGCTGCCGCAACTTCTGTACACAATGGGCTTTGCATTCTTCCTCCCTCATTTCGATTTTGGAAGTTTCTCAAGTGCGCTAGAGGACACCCCGAACCCTAATCCCCAAACCCAGGCCCCAAAACCGTACGCGAGGCGCAGCAAAAACAAAGGTACACCTTCAAACCCCACCTGTTTCTCAAAGTACTCCAATTTCGCAAGCCCGGGTCCCTTTCGTAATCGAAAGTTTAAAATCCTGACCATGAGAACCCCCCAGCGATAATATACCAGAATGTACTATAACATACTATAACATGCTATAATAATATGCCATAATATATTTTAATGTACTCTAATCACAACAGCTAACGTCCTAGAATATAATAGAATATATTAGAATATTTTAGGCCTAGCGGCAAGGGC
>CAJNIZ010014180.1:50586-97636 GCA_905231905.1 Symbiodinium pilosum
TGGGTTTTGGGGTGCAGCGGTGGGGGTATGATCCTCTTCCCCCCTAGCCGCCTAATATTAAATATTCCTAATTGTGGTTTGGGCATGGATGCTCTGGTGAGCGTATGCTCTTGGAACACGAACGTAATCATGGTTTGAGCATGGATGCTCGGGCGAGCGTATGCTCTTGGAACACGAACGTAATCATGGTTTGAGCATGGATGCTCTGCGTATGCTCCTGGAACACGAACGTTACCATGGTTTGAGCATGGATGCGCTGGTAATCGCATGCAGTGAAACATGGCGTTATTATGGTTTGGGCGTGCATGCTCTGGTTAGCATTCATCCAAGAAGCTCCGGACACTGCACAGCATCTGTCTGCATGCAGACATCTTGCGCCGCAATGACCGCGGAGCGAAGACGGTAACCCCATATGGCGCTCAAGAGGCAAGCCGGCTTGACTGAAAGTGTGCTGCGAAGCAAGGTTTTCTTCGCACATGCTGTGTCGTCGGAACACGGGACATATGCCTTAAACCCTAGAAAACTTGAAATGCGCACGACAACCCACGGCAAAATATGGCCCGTGGTCCAACTACCCACCTGAAAACTCCATCAGCTCGAAAAGTGACTTTTCCGCGAAAAACGACTTGTGGCGAAAAGTGATTTGTCTGCGAAAAACGACTTTGAGCGAACAGCAACTTTTTGCAAAACTTAATTTTTCCACGAAAACAAACTTTTTTGCGAAAAAAAAGTGCAAACATTAACTTTTCCGCGAAAAGCGACTTTTCTCCGAAAAGCGATTTTTTTTGCAAACAGTAACTTTTCCGCGAAAAACGACTTTTTGCGAAAAGCGGCTTTTTGCGAAACGTGTTTTTTGTCCGAGAAACGACTTTTTGCGAAAAGCGACTTTTTGCGAAAAGTGATTTTTCTCAGAAAAACGCCTTTTTGCGAAAAGCGACTTTTTGCGAAAAGTGATTTTTCTCCGAAAAACGACTTCTTGCGAAAAGCGGCTTTTTGCGAAAAGTGATTTTTGTCCGAAAAACGACTTTTTGCGAAAAGCAACTTTTTGCGAAAAGCGACTTTTTGCGAAAAGCTACTTTTCTCGGCATTTTCCCGCTATATACAGAAGACGCCCCACAGGACAGCTTAGCCTTTCGAATGGCTCATATTACGGCTGAAGCCTTGAGGATTCCAGCAGCGGACATTTTCAGACCCTTGTCCCGTTGTCATCATCTTCAACATGAGAATCTACAGCTGCAAGAGACGTGGTTTCATGCTGATGTTCCAGTGGCTCCTGGCCTTCCATTGCCAGGCAGATGACACAAGCTGCGACGAGGACAACAAATGTTTGCCGGGGTCCAGTGTCTTCGATGCAGTGGACGGAGACTTCATTGTAGTCATGGGGGCGTGATGCTAAGCATTCACCCAATGTAGTTATATTCCATGAGCTTCAAATCCAAACTTGGGCCGTTGAACCCTACTCCACCTCACCATTGAATTCCAGCTCACTTTTCGGATTGGGCGAAGTTCTGGAAGTCCAGCTCAATCCCCTCCGGCACTACGATTTTCTAGCTCTTTGGCACTCATATGGTGAAGCTGTAAATTGACTACATCCCCTCATCCGTGCAAGAGGTGTGAAATGCCCTGATGGGTGCAGACCTCAGTGTTGTGGACGGCTTGGTGGCTTAGCAGGCCCACGACCTCGTCAATCCTGGAATACTGTACACTAGTATGTACTGAAGATATAAGCCCGCAAAAGGTGCAACACAAACGACAGCACCACGTACTAATATGGGCGATTGCTATCATTGCTTATGGGCCATGACCGTGAACGCAATGACAAAGTTGAGTAATTCCGGCAACGGCAGCAGTGCTGAGGACAATGAGAATTATTAGGATAGGATAGGCGAAATATGATTACAGATGATTATAACATGCGTGAAGTTCCAGCAGCGCATGCCAAGTCATCAAGGAAGTCCGTTTGTGCTGGCATCAGCTGCTGTCCTGACGGCTCGCGCCAGGCTCAGGCTTAGGTTCGAGCTTCGGACAACGGTGGGTGGGTTGAACACTAAACTCGGACATTAGCGCAAGATCCAAAATTGGACTCAGTTGAACTCGCCTCTTTTGGATTCGGTTGCGATGGGACCCAGTTGTCAAGTTCGATTCTCTGATGGCTTCGCTTACTGTAGGGTCGGCAATCTTGAAGTTTGCCCAATACTTGTTAATAGCGGCAGGCCTCATGATTGATCAGTATCTCCGGTGTGGCATAGAGGGCCGTACAGCACTGCTGCATTGATGCAGTGAGGCTTTGTCCATCAGCTCCCTTGCTGGCTCCTGGGACTTCAGGCGAGGTGGGTGCATGGGCATATCCAACTGTGCGAAGCAAAGTGCTGAGTGCATGGGTTGGCCCACTTGTTAGCAAAAATGGCAGCAAGTACATGGGAACGTACTCCTTCCCTCTCCTGAGACCAACATGAGACTGCCGGAGCTGCAGTGGGTGGGGGAAGACTTGGATTCAACAAATCTCGTTTTGCTACAGGTTGTTCTCGCCCCAAGAAGCGTGACTGCACCTGTCCTGGCCTCAGCCAGCTGCTCGTGCATCGGTGCTGCGCACGGACTTGAAATGTGAAGGTGTTCCATTCCCAGCTAGGGGCAAAGCAAAAATCAAAGAAGGACCGCTCTGAGCCGAATAATGATTCGAACGCCGTTGGGTGCAGGCTTGACGCAGCAGCCTTGAACTGTGTCCAGTGCCTCAGTGCCACCTGCATTAGTGCCATGGCGTCGACAGCACAGTACGCGGGCCAGAAGAGTTTCTTCGGTGACAACACACCGCTGCCAATCGAGTCGGGCTATGCAATCGTGCTAGGCTTTGGAGCATTCTTCTCGGTGCTAACTACCGTGTTGGTCTATTTGGACAAGTATGCCAACGGCACGGAACACACGTCAGAGTTCTTCAACACTGCAGGTCGGTCTGTAAAGACAGGCCTCACGGCGTCTGTGATTGTATCGCAGTGGACGTGGGCTGCGACTTTGCTTCAGTCCTCAAATGTAGCGTGGCAGTATGGTGTGTCTGGACCCTTCTGGTATGCCAGTGGTGCCACGATCCAGGTGCTGCTCTTCGGCATCCTGGCGATTGAGGTCAAGCGCCGCGCACGCACAGCCCACACCGTGTGCGAGATGGTCCTTGCAAGGCGAGGATGCCCAGCAACACATGATGACAGTTAAGTAGCAAAGTAGCCGCCAGTTTGCGGTGTATTTAGTCGCACTAGTCAAGTTACTGCAAGAGCTCCCGAAAACAGTAGGCGATGCGTGGCAGGTGGGGAAAAGCGGCCCACCTGACCTTCCTCTTCTTCGCGCTGCTTGCGAACGTCATCGTGACTTCCATGCTACTTTTGGGTGGGGCCGCCACCGTGAACGCTCTGACTGGAGTGGACACCAACCTTGCATCCTTCCTGATCCCCTGGGGTGTCATTCTGCACCTTGTTCTACAAGCTAGGCTTTTACATTTTTTGATTGCGGCTGGTCTTGGGGATGAGACCTCGCGACTTTTTGTGCAGTTGCAGCAAGGGTTGCAGTAGAGACCCCTCCCGTCCATTTCCATAATATGAAACCCTTGTATGGCCGAGAGCGCATAGAGGTCTGTGTTTTTGTGGTTGTGTTGCAAGGTACACGGCTGCTGGTGGATTGAAGGCAACCTTCATGGCCTCTTACCTGCACACTGCCATCATCTTCCTGGTTCTAGTGGTGTGCGTGTACACGGTCTACGTGAAGAACTTCTCATCGGACATGATCTATGCTGGCCTCCAGCAGGTGTCGGGCTACTCGACGGCCCAGTGCGAGCAGATCTTCAAGCAGGGCACGCAGACCTTCTTTGAGCAGGGCAAGTACGCTTGCGGCCCCGTGGAGGAGAACGAGGGCGGCTCTTACCTGACCATGCTGTCGGGAGGAGGCACCAAGTTCGGAATCATCAACATCGTCGGGAACTTCGGCACCGTCTTCGTGGACCAGTCTTACTGGCAGTCCGCCATCGCAGCGAAGCCCACCAGCGCCCACAAGGGCTACTTGCTGGGAGGACTGGTCTGGTTCACCATCCCATTTGCCTTGGCCACATCTCTGGGGCTGTGTGCTGTGGCCCTGCAGCTGCCCATCTCCTCCAGCGAGGCGGGCAGTGGCCTTGTGCCCCCAGCGGTGGCCACGCACCTTTTCGGCAGCTTCGGATCCGTGATGATGGCGGTGATGCTCTTCATGGCCATTACTTCCACAGGCTCCGCAGAGGGCATCGCCGTGTCATCCTTGGTGACCTACGACATTTACAAGACCTACATCAACCCGCAGTGCACTGGGAAGCAGGCGCTGATGATCTCTAAGGTTGTAGTGGTGGTCTTCGGACTCCTGATGGGTGGCCTCGGCGTGGGCTTGAACTACATGGGCCTCAACCTCGGCTGGGTGTACCAGTTCATGGGCAACGCCATCGGCTCTGCCGTGGTGCCACTCTGGAACCTCCTCATGTGGAAGAAGGCCAATGCAACGGGAGCCATTGTGGCTGCCTGGGGCGGCATGATCCTGGCATTGTCCACCTGGCTTATCGTCTGCCAGATTGAGTTTGGTGCAATCACCATCGACAACCTGGGCACGCTGAACCCAAACCTTGCTGGAAACATCGTGGCCCTGGCGTCCTCGGCCCTGATCCATGCCGCCTTCTCCCTTGCCAACCCTCAGAATTACGATTTCGAGTCCATGGGCAAGATCGATGCTTGTCTGAACACTCCTAAGGCGGGCTCATTTGCACCGAAATAACGTGTGTAGGCTTTACAAGGTCTAGGTCCAGGTCTACGCGAGGCCCGCTGAGCCACGAAGCGTTTGAGACGTCTCTAAGAGTAAGAACACGTGCTAAGACTGCTAAGATGCTGCAGACTAAGGAAATGCTCGAGCAGGACATGAGCGGACTGGACAAGGAAGACTACACCTCCGAGTTCTTGGATGCAGCCAAGTGGTGGATTCAGAAGTGGGGTTGGGGCTTCACGGTCGTTATGGTCCTGATCTGGCCTTTGCTGTCCCTACCTGCTGGTGTCTTCACCACGGACTACTTTGCTTTCTGGGTTTTCATCAGCATCGCTTGGAGCTTTGTGGCCACCTTCGTGATCATCGTCCTTCCTATCCAGGAGTCGTGGGACGCCATCATGGGTGTGCTCAACTTCATACTTGGTAAGAAAGCTCCGACGAAGGCTACCTCGGACACAGCTCCTGAGAAGCAGCAATTTTGACAACAGCAGCAATTTTGACCTCTCCAAGAGGAATTCAGGGTGCTTAGCCGGTGGAGCCCGCGCCTGCCCTGAATATTTTCCTGCACGCATTACAGTGTAGGCCTTTTTGCTGTGCTCTGGCGATGCCTGAAGGCACGCAGGGAGCCTACAGCATGCGCAGCAGGCCAACAGCTGCTGTGCTGATTGCTTTCTCGCTTTCAGACCGTGCTGCAATGCTGCAGAGCTTCCGTGAATTCAACAGCGCACGGAACTTTGAACAGCGTGACGCCGGCTTTTCCGGGCACCTGAAGATGAGCTTGCGATGCCAAGCCGCTACCAGAAAATGAATTAGAGGACCACACGCATGGCAACCCAAAGCTTGAAAGCTAGAAGCCATACTTCAATGTCTCTTCAGATGACTCTTTCGTCTGTGCTGCCGCACTTGGAAGGTTGACAATGTGTCATCGACTGCCATCTCATCAATGGATCATGTCAACAGTAGGTCTTATGTGGCTGTTACAAAGCCACAACGCTCCAAAGATACTCGCCCTTAAGTAGATAGACTAGGGCTTTGGGTTTCTTATTGTAATGACCCCCATATACCCCATATTCTATCTACTTAAGGTGGACTCTAGGCAAAGAGACTGCATGAGGTATGGAAGCGCCCAAGATAGTGGGCAAGGCGACCTGCTCCATTGGAGCCCGTGGCTCAGGGACTCTGTCACAATTGAACCAGGGATAACCAGGGTCTCTATTATTTAGGGTTTAGGGTACCCAAGCCACAATTGCAATTGAACAACGGTCTCTAGTCCTCTTACTTGATCACCATAGATATTGGCAGAAACTCACAGATTCTTCAGGTTTACTTGTCAGTTGTTTGCTGAGCATGCTGTGCTTGAAGGAGGTCTGGGAAAGATGGGCTAGAGGGGCTTGAGGTTGTGCATGAATCATGTTCAGGGTATTGGCTGTTCGGGCTAACATGGTTCCTGCTGGAATCCATCCATGGGTGCAGAAGATCCTAACTTGCGCTTGAGGTGTCTGGCAAACCCAGGCTACAACCAGGAAGTATCTTCTATTTTTTTAAACTTTTAGTCATTATCATATAACCCCTATATACCCCTTGAAAGGGACCTGGGGCTTTCATTTCATTTTCTATGTTCTGTTCCATTTGATTCTCCATTATTGGGGTAATATCCCTATATAACCCAAATATAGCCCTAATATAACCCCTGTATAACCCTACTATACTATAGTAGTTTCCATTTTCTTTTCCATTATCCATAACATTTTTGAACGGAGACGAAAGCAATTGCTTTCCGATAATTAGGCCTAAATGAGTAGATGGCAGCGTTGCTGTTTTCTGATTTCTCACCGCTGTGCTGACTAGTGGATTTCCGATCTGAGGTTTGCATGCCAACGTTGTAAGATGCCTTGTGGTGACAGAGATGTGCCTTCTTCGGCAACTTTTGTTGATTCCTCTTGTAGGCTTGACTCAAGCAACCCCAAGTGCTTTAACCTTCCTGCCCCCAAGGCGAATCATGCCGAATCTGATTCTGAACTTGCACAATCTTGGGAAGGTTCATTGTCACAACTACGGTATTTCGCTATTGGGCGTTGGGATTCATCCAAGGCCAGCGTGCCCTGTCCAGGGAATGAGTCTGCGCCCCCAGCTGTGGCCGTGAATGTCATGAATGTCATGCCATGCTTCAGATAATTACTCCACAGTCAGTCTGTGCAGGTAATGTGAGCGAGGCTAAGCATTATTGGGGTAATATCCCTATATAACCCAAATATAGCCCTAATATAACCCCTCTATAACCTTACTATACTACAGTAGTTTCCATTTTCTTTTCCATTATCCTTGCCGTACAACCTGACGACTCAGAAGCAATGGTGAGGGGATGCTCGCATTTTAAGTGGGCTGGTGCGAATTTGGCAGGAATTTGCGGGAACCCTTGCATAATTACCATCCTCCCTTGTGGTCAGGGGCCTAGGCCTAAGCTAAGCGCTACAGTAGTTTCCGTTTTCACTTCCATTCTCCCTATATAACCCCCAGATTACCCCTATATAACCCTATATAATCCCAATGTAGCCCCTATATGGTACTTGTAATATTCTTAAAAGATATCCTGCAGCCGTGTGGGCTGAGGCATGTGATGTGCAATGGGCTGGGCTGCTGTCCAGATGGCTCGTCCAGCACCAAGTGGGTATTTGGGGGTAAGATTGAGGTTTTATGGGGACAATGGAAAAGAAAACGGAAACTAGTATAATGGGTAATGTATAGTTTAGGGGTTTTGTGGGAATTTTGTTGTCACATTGAGGTTAAAGAGGGATAATGGAAACATGGAAACTACTATAATGGGTTATATAAGGTTTAGGGTTTTAGGGTTTTAGGGTCTAGCATTTGGGTCCCCACATCCACTCAGAGTCCGGGAGAAGTACTATGCCACCTTCCCAGTAGCGAGCCGGAGCATGACTGCAGACACCGCCTGCAGACCTCGATATTACAATTCTAGAGGGGGTCAGCAGTGCTCACACAGAGAAATGGTAGTTTCTCAAAATAGGGGGACCCCAATATAGGTTCACAAATATTATAATCCTTGTTTTTGGGACCCCCCATACTTGTACCCCTTTGGGACCCCCCATAATTGTACCCCTAATTTTGGGAAACCCCCAAATGTTGTGAGAACAAGATCTTTTGGCTTCAGCACGAGCATTCAGGGCCTCAGGTTGATGGAGCGGCACCTGTGTGGGGTGCGCGCAGGCTTGCGCAAGGGCCAGGTTATCTTCTTGTCCTATTGAGCTGATTTTTTGGAAAACGCCTTGCCAGCGCAGGCTGGCAAAAGAACCGCGCAAAACCGAAGCGCGAGTATTGCTAGTAGCAGGCACAAAATACAAGCAAGGTGAACAAATCCCGACATGTGCGGCTGGGATTGGGCTTGCGCACGCTACCTGGAATTGTGAAGCACAGTGCTTCAAACCAGCGTCTTCTTTCAAAGTTTGGAGGAATGAGATGCGCGGGCTTGATGATGTCTTCGAAGCGCTACAGCCAAGACTTGCAAAGCCTCATTGCCCCCACAACTCTCCAAAAAACAATACTCCAAAGCCGATTATGACTAGGACCGATAGGAAGACCGCGCTACATCCTCAACTGCCGTGTCAGATTTGGTTTCAGGACCTGCCCATCGGCACTCATGTCCAACCAGTGCGAGAAGCCAAAGGTCCATGACTGCACAGGCCTGGCAGCCTTTGGGTACCAACAGCAAGCTTTTTGAAGCGCAGTATATTGCTATAAGTCCATTTGTACAGGTTTCTGCAATGTCAGTATTTTCTTTCCCCGCTTCCTACTCTTGAGGGGAGCTGCGTTTGTTTCTTGGGTTTGGTTCAGGATCCCAGGACATTTGAATTGAACGCGGGGGGGTGCCGGCGGTTCAATTTGAGGCACTTGGTTCTTGGGTGTCAGGTTGGAGTCCCACAGATAAGCCTTTGAGTGGGTTTCCTCAGAGTTGCATCGCCTTTCGCTCAAGTCCGGCCATTGCCAGGGTAGCAATGCTGAAGCTGAAGAAAGCATACAGGTCAGACCATGGAGCCAGAGATGAAGGTGGCGGGGTACCCAGCTGGGCCTAGCTCAGCTTCATTGCCTGCTGGCCAGCTATCAGACTGGTCGGTTGCAAAGTGCAGTTTAAAGAAGTGCAAATCAACGATGCAGTCACACTGCCACTGAGGCCAAGTCTCTGTTCTTCCTTAAACGCTTTGGCCCCGACCCGCGCGAGGAGAAGGCCAGACCCGGGCTTGGTGGGACTGTCTACGGAGTTCCTGCAACGCAAGCCCTGCCTCAGGTTACGTGGCTTTGGACGGCAGCAACTGCTGCTGCCTGGAACTTGAGAGATGTGTTGAGCCTATTTCGAAACTGTAACGGAAGCAAGCCCATCGCTGCATCATCCTGGCACATCCTGGCAAGTGCAAGGGAAGCATTTCGCTTGAACTGATGTAGGATATCAGGATTTCTTTTCGCTTGCTTCTTTGCAAGCTGTGATACCAATATCAGGTTTTGGACAATACCTAGGCGAGAATAGCGATGACAGCTGTAGTGGCCGACCATTGATATCAGTATGTTCCTGAGCCTCATCGTAGCGAGTACAGGTTGGATCGGACCAGCATCATCTTGTTGGGAGCCATGTCGTATGAGCCATAGTCTGAACTCAACTCCTAATATCCCCCTTAATAACCCGTATAGTAGTCCCCTATATTATCCGCCATAGAACAGTTTCCGTATCGCTCAGATCACGAGCGGTACTGTAGGGCATGGTTCCCGCCGCGATCGGGCCCGAACTTCTCCACTCCAAAGCTGGAACGCATTGTTTCTGAGCCCACATAGAAACTCCTGTCCGCAAGCCGTGAAGCGATTCTCTGAAATCCATTCAGTATCTGTCACACTTTCTTTCAGCAAGTATTACAGAAATGAGGCCCTAGAAGAGAAACCTTATGTAGTCTCCGTAGTATATCGTTTGACTGAATGGCTTCTGCGGGATAGCTCATATGACGGTGACACCCAAGGCATCTGCGCTTCTGCTCCTTGCGATCTTCTCCGTTGCGCAGGCTGCTTTTCAAGGAATTTGCTTGACATCCACCAGGTGAATCAATTACTGAGCTACTGTAGAACGTGTCCTGCCTGCATGGATGGCACGGGTGATTCCTCGGTTTTTCCAAATCTGGAATGCAATCTCAGCACTCAGCAGTATGGGGGTTGCTTGTAAGCTAGTTCAAACAAGTGGCTTTGTGGGGGTTCTACACTTGTTGCATTTGTTGCTATCGACATGGCTCCGCATGGCTGAGACCATCATCCGCAATGTGCAACGTGCGCTGGAAACCGTGCACAGACATTTATGAAATGATTGCCCTTTGGGGCGGAAGGTCATACCAGGGCCTGATGGCAGCGACTGGTTTCAATCAATCATAGTTGGTGACCTCGGGAAGCATGGTATCCGTCATGATCTTTTCAGGCTTTTGTTATGCAAGATTGAATTCATCAACTGCTCCTCCAAACCTAAGACCTGGCGTGGGCCCTAAATCCTACAAATCTCTCAAACCCATAGTACCCCAAGTTCTTTTGAAACCAGAAGCCTTCAACCCTTGGACGGACCAGGCTCGACGATTTAGACCATCTCCGCGAGTTCAGGCGCCTGTAGATCTGGGGAAAGCTTCATGTGTAGGGGCTTCCAGGCTTAGGGTTTCTGGTGGGTGGAGTGACAGCAGGTGGTTTTGCCGAAGTACAAAAATCACCCAAAATTATCATCTGCACACGCATCCAGGAAATACCATAGCAGTGGTATCTATTCCCCTTCTCCAACAGCTTAAGAACGGGTGAGCCGTGTGTTGGGATTTGGGTGCAGGAGTTAGGGCTTGGCGCAGGTTGTTAGAGTTTAGGGTTTGGAGCCGGCGGTTCAACCACCTTGCACGCATTATAAATGGTTTCAAAGGGTCTGCGAGCAGTTTGTCTAGATGATAGAGTTGCTTCAGCATCTTTACGGGGATGGCATCGTCTTTTTTAACGTTGCATCAGCTAGCCCGCATGTTCCTGCCAGAGTGACGGGTTCTCTAGCAGAGCACTGCGCAAAATGCCACGCTGCCAATGAACAGTGTGCAATGCCGTGGAGAGCTGAAGCTTCCTTTTAACTTTTCAACAAGGAGACCTGCAGTAAAAGAAAGATCTCGACAACATCCGGTTACAAGGGTCATTGAACTTCGGTCCTGCGGCAGGACGATGACTCTTCGAGTGAGAGGGCTTCAATGCTCTCAGCTCAATTCTGAGTGGATCTTCCAGCAGTGGCTGTACTACAGGTCTGGCGATGTATCTTTATGTCTCTGCGTCTAAGGCTTGACAAAGCTGGTTAAAATCAGCTCGAAATGCAGTTATCGAATCAAGGCTCCTTGCATTCAGAGCATTCAAAGGAGCCCGAGGACAACTTCTGCCCTACAAGTACTTCGATGGGCCAAATGGTTCATTAGCCTGGTGGCGGGAAGCCTTGGACTCGCTCCCACCCTCTTCAGCATCAAAGGGGCGCAGTTCTATTTGTAGGGATCAAGGTATTTGTCTCGTCTCCGGCCGTCCGTCGCCGTGTGGGACATCTTCTTGTGTTCATGAGTATCTGATAAGGCTGTTGGAGCTTGGTCTTGCTAGCACGGAAAGGAAGAGCGTTCAAGGTTCTTGCTGCTTGCCCGCAGGTGGTCTCAAAGTATGGCCACTCAATTATTCTGTGTGGTGCTTGGCCTCCCCGAAGGGGAGGTTCGTGCCGATCTGCTCTAGAGGAGTATGCTTTGCTGGCAGCTGGGTTGCAGATGTAGACCTTAAATGCTCGGAGATTGAGTGTTTGGAAATCTCTGCATTCCAAAGCTTGACCACCAAAACTGCTGGCTGGTTTATTCCGACCAGGGAAGTGCCAACTCATTGCGGGAAAAGCAAAGTCTTCTGGAACATGCAGCATTCTGTCCTTGTGGAAGCTACATGCGCAGTAGCCTAGTAGCAGTGCCAGCGTGAGTGAAGCACAAAGCCTAATGACGCCAGACTCGAGAGGTAGGCAGAAGACCAGTGCTTGAAAGAAACAAGTCTTGAATCCTCTCATGGTTATCATTCCAAATGTGAAGCTTTGCGTCCGTGCGACCTTGGTGCCAGGTTTCCACCGCACGCATGCCCACTTCGAAGAATCCGGAGCGGGGGTATCCTTTCCCAGCACCTTGAAGTATTGACAATTCTTGCTGTTTGCTGAGGGTATACAGTGGCGCTCATCTTTGAGAGACAGCTGTGCAGGGTTCTGTTTTGTGTTGGTTGCACATCATTCTATGGCTCATTGTGGCGAAGGTGTTACAAGAGGTGAGGCTGAGAAGATCCACACCGCATGGTCGCCTTATACTACAGCACCGAAATCAGTCCCTGTTGCAGGGAGATCCTCATGTTGCAACATCTCCGCCCAGGGTGTCGCATGTATACTCCCAATTGGTGGGACGTTCTACAAGGAAAAGGATTTCCAATTTTCGGGATATCCTATAAAACCTTGCAGCGCTGGGAACATCTTGCATATGTCATATGATGTCATATGCCTCATTCTCAGTCTCCATCGTGCAGCCGTACTCGAGCCCTTCTGTTACAGTCTCAAAAGAGTTTTGCAAGCCGACCCTATGTGATCCTTCAGGGGCCCCCCCTCCCCTGCACTACCCTTCTAATACCTGCGTAAGTTTTACAAGAACCCCCAACCCCCAAATTAGTTTGGTTTTGAGCTCATCCTGCCTTGATCAGGAGGGGGTAGAGGCGCGGCAGCTCCCTGGCTATCTCAGGCCGCACTCCCAAACCACACATCCTGGAGTTCAATTCCCAAGACCGAAGTTGTAAACACCAGGCCAAAGCCAGAACCACATGCTGTGACAGGCTTCAGTTTGCACTTGTCTCCCAAAGCTGTACTTTGCTCCAGCGCCATGACTCTCCAAGTGCAGGTGCAAAAAGAGCTCGCCAAGGACACCTGGCAGACGTTGGTTGGTGTGTATGATAGGGCTGTTGCGGCTTCATGTAACAAGACTCCAAGAATCCACCTTCTCCAGATATTCAGCAAGTTTGGGATGTGGGTTCCATTCCACCATTCGTTGGAATGCGCAGATGCTCCACACGACTTCCTTGATGGGCAGGAAGGTGTGGCCGAAGGCCCCTTGGTCAACGCCATCGCGTGCCTGAGGCGGTTATCGCAGGGTCTCCTAGAAACTCTGTGTGCAGAAGAGTTTGGCCAATTCTGAAGCTGACCCCTTCCGAAGGAGGTCCAAAACCGCAGGACCCAAACGTATAAGTCTGCCAGGCATCTCCCGTTCTTCTGCAAGATTCCCCAGCATTCTGCAGTCTGCCATTTGCTTTGGCATTCCGTCACATGCAGGCCGCCAAAAATCAGGCTCGAGGACGCCTCGACATGTTGGCGTATGCCAGGGCTCTTGGTTTGGCCATGTCGCAGAAGCCAGAGATTTTAGTTCAATGACTTCCTACTGAGCCCGCTGATAGAATCTTGCAGAGCAATTGCTGTGATCTGCAGGGTGCTGTGCGTACTTTGGTTAGTCACCGGGCGACTCCTGGAATGTGTTTGAGCTTTAAAAGCGACTCTAGCAGTTCACATCCGCCAGCTTGCAGCCTGTCATTTCCATGTTCTTTCTTCACAGTTTTCTAAACATTGCAATCTCGCCTGAACGAGAAATTGTGATCCAATAGTCTTGCCGCTCCCCGCAGCCATTCTTGGCCACGAAGCTTTGACGCAGCAGACTGCGTAGAGGAAGAAAGGCGCCGACGTCTTTGAAGGGCACGATGCAGAGTTGAGGGCTGCCGCTCATAAATCCCCAAAGCCCAACACCCCAAAGCCCTAAACCCTAAAGCCCCAAACCCCGAAGCCCTAAACCCCTAAAGCCCTGAACCGCTAAGCTCTAAAAACTAAAATGAGAATAAATTGAGCTTGGCTTCCCTTCTCCCAGTTCAGGGTGATTTTTGGCTTCTATCTGCATCATTTGAGCTGGAGTCTACATCATCCCTTGAAGGGGGTCATATAGGGGATTATATAGAGGACTGGTATAGGGGTTGTTAAGGGGATGCTAGGAGTTTAGACTATGGCTCGTTTAGCAGTCGCGCTTGGGCTAAGCTTCCTCCGTTGGGTGGCTGTTTTTGCTAGCCTTGAGCTACACCAGTTTGTCTGGGAAGAGATTATGGCCCGCCAGCCACCAGCCACTGGCCCCAAAGTCTTTGACTCCCTTTTCAGGGAGGGCAACCAGCGCCAACCCCATGCTGCACCCAAGAAACTTTGGTAATCGTGCAAAAGGCAGAACCTGGCCCTGCAGAGGCCGCACCATGTCTCAAAGCGCAGTGCCGTACATCGGACGCAAGATCAGTGGGGCACTCAGGGGATGCCACGTTGCCGTTCAGCCTTTGCTTCATCCGCTCTGCGTGAGGACCCCGCTGCAGCAAAAAACAGAGCTCATAGAAGGGATCCACTTTTTGTCAGTCCAGACATGAACTTTATCATCCCTAACCTGGAAGCGGGCGCGGTGTCAAGTTGGCGTGGTCATACTTTACTGAGTCCAAATGGACTATGTATGGCAAGTCGCCGTGAAGTGCCTTCACATTTTCAAGACCGAGAACCAACGGGGGTTTCAGAAAATTGAGCGTCCCTCTTGTTGGGCGGTCCCCATGCCCCATCATAAGGGTTACAGGAAATGGGGTCTACATGGGATCCCTCTTTATGGAAACTACCTAATGTTCACGCCTTGAGCATGGACGCTCAGGCTTGGTCTCGAATTCGGAGCTGCGATACGAGGGCATCCTCTACACGATCAATACACAGGAAGCTGTTTCTTGGGGATGTCGGGTACAGTGGACAATAGAGTTCTCCTCCTCACTTTCCCGTGCCACGGCCTACCAGACACCAGCAGCCTGCGACAATCATTGGAATGGATTCTACGTACCACATCACCATGATTAGATGACCCATGAGTAGCTAGCATGATGGTGCCATTTTCGTGCTTATTGTTGCTATGCTTATTCTGGTCGTGGTTCTCATCACCCATCACTCTTTCAATGAGTCCGCACTCTTATTCCCAGGACGCCACTCAAGGCAGCGGAAATCCTGTTGTGAACTTGTTGCAAGGCCTTCCTTGCCCGAGGCCGTGGTGGCTCTACCCGGCTCTATGAATCTGATAGTGATTTCTTTGAAGCAGTGAAGAATTAGATTCCATGGCCCGCAAAGCGCTTCTGCTTCTGCCGCTCTGCACGCTGGTCACTGAAGCTGTCAATTTGCGGAAAGGCGCGGAGTCGTTGCTGAGTGAAACCAGCAAACTGCTGGCAGACTTCCCGTTCTATCACACTTCCGAACAGATAAAATTTGCGGCACGTGAGCTCGTGAATGGCTGTTCAGCTCAAGCTACCCTCCAGACAGTAACCAAAGGGGATGTGTCCATTGACGAGATCCGCGTTCACGGTGGCAAGGGCTCACAGGTAAACAGGGTCGCCCTCCTTTTTGGGGAGCATAGCCGTGAGCTCATCAGTCCAGAAACGGGCCTGATGTTGCTGAAGATGCTCTGCGGTGGAACTTCCCAACCAAAGCTGGTGCAGGAGGCGCTGGCGACAAGCGACTTCCAGCTCATTCTCAATGCCAACCCGATTTCGCGGGCCAAGGTTGAGCAGGGCGACTACTGCCTGAGGGATAACCCTCGTGGTGTGGACCTGAACCGAAACTGGGATGAGAAGTGGGAATTTGGTGACCAAGCTGAAAGCGGAGATCAGTATCGTGGTGAGGCACCCTTCAGCGAGCCAGAAACCCAACTTGTGAGGGACCTCCTCACGGATTTCCGGCCCACGACCTTCCTCTCCGTGCATAGCGGTACGCTGCTTGGCCGTGCTAAGATTTCGTTTTTGCGAGACACTCTGGTCGTCTGGCCCAGGCAGGGATTTACCCCCGCATACGAGGTGTAAGAATTGTTGCCTGAGCTTTGGATGCTTTAACCTCACCTCCTGCCATGGTCGATTCAGCACCTTGAAAAGAGCAGTAATGCATTGGACTGCAGATGTTCTCTTGCACGCCCACAGCAAGAATCTAGGTTGGGTCTCTACATGCCCTGGGCATACGACAGCGTGCACATGGCGCACCGCAATCGCGATGCCATGCTGGCAGTGCTGAAGGACACCTTTTAGGGCTTTAAGCGTGTGCATGTGTAGTAGGTATCTCAAGTTTTCTTTGTTGTGGGGGGGCAGATAACAAGAAGTATGACCACATGCACTTTGGGGGGTAATTATCCGGGTTGATAGTATTTCTGAGAATGAGATGCTGGGGTCCAGAGAGTCAAAGGACTGCTCCCAAGCCAAGAGCTGAAGACCTCTGATGGAATGGGTTTAGGGTTTAGGGTTTAGGGTGAAAAAGCAAAGAGCTCACTTGAACACTCCAGACCCTTGTTGTTTTCTTACTTCCGATACTCGTATAACCTCTGCTACGAATACATTTTCAATGACCGTATCAAGTTTTGGTTTGGATCGCTATCTCAGTTCTTATGTGTAGTATTGGTACAGCCTGCTCTGAGTCCCGAAGACATTCTTTTCATTCGATTAGGCCCCAAAACTGAGATCCTGAGCATTACTGCTCGTTGTATGCCCAAGCCTTAAATCCCAAGCCCGTAGTCACCTGAAATCTTCCCTTATCTTCCCTTGCTTGTCGTTCTCCTTTGAATACTTGAAGGAAGTGTGGATTAGCCTGCTGTTGATGGCCTGGAAGGCTAAACCTGTATTTGCACCACAAGGATATCAGGCTTCTTCAAGTTTAGGACAGCTACTGGTCATGCCCAAACCTACCTACACCCGCACCCAGAGGACCTGGATGCCGACCACTGTCAGTGCCCGTTCGGGGCAGCTGGCAAAGAAGTCGGTTCCCAGCCTTCAGCAAGGAGATCCCAGGTCTGGGTAGCTGATTTCTAGGGATTATGGGTGGCAGTATGCGGGTTCCAAGAGCTTATGGCCTGGGGTTTTTATGGAGGGCTTGTTGCAATTTGCCGTATTGATTATGGTAGGGGGTTGGGATTTCGGGCTGAAGCTTGGGTCTTAGAATCCACCCTCTTCGCAGGATCCATACCCTACGGATCACCGACCTCCGTTTCGGGGGGTTACTACTTGTAGCAGGCAAATGCCATTTTGGGATGCCCAGTCTTCATGGCAGGTCCACCTAGCATCTGCATTGTGTGATTTTTTCAACATATTGGGGTTATATTGGGGTACTATTAGGGTAATATTGGGGTTATANNNNAAAGAAAATGGACACTACTATATTGACTATATAAGATAATAGGGTGGTTGTCCCCCAGCTACCATGCCCTCGTTAGACCATCCCTCAGCTTTCTCAGGCTACAACTGCCCGGGAACAAGCTTTGACTGGGTCTTTGACCACTTGCAGGCCTCCATGAAGAGTGCTCTTCCACTAGGTTTTTAGGTTTTTGTATCCGTGTCTGCTTATGATAGGACAAGGGGAGATGACGGAGATGGTGCTGCGGGTCCTAGTGAGTGATGCTATTGTTCTCACTCTTGCGCTATGGTATTGCCCAAGGGCATCAATACCTGATTTCAGAAAAATCGAGAGACATAGTCAGGATTGGTTCCTATAACCATCCTGGCCCTGGTGTCCTGAGCTTGCCACAGAAAACCTGGACCCCTTTGACCTCCCAAAAAAGGCAATGCCCTGAGAAAATCCTATATAACCCCTGGCTTCTTGCGTTTGACAGGCCACTTTCTCCTTTGCATGGGAGATCTACGCTCACCCCGCCGAGTATGAGGTGCCTAAGTGGAGGGCCAATGGTGGGGCTTCGGGTTCCGGATGGCAGGAGGCAAGTTGTCAGAGGAGATGTGCAGCTAATTGGTCTCTCATAGCAACGGAGCAGCCGGGAGAAGTTGCCTTAGTCGTCGAGACGGCAGGGGATTAATCAGTCACTGTTTTTAGGTGCCTGCTGTAGCCCAAACAGCTGCTTAAATGTGCTGTAACCTTGCCACCGAAGCGTAGTATGATGAGTTCAACCGCCAGCAGCAGATGCATTGTGGAAAGCCGGTTGAGAGAGCAGCCATCGGGGCATGCACGGTGTTAAGACATTGGTGACAGCTGAGGTGGGAAGGCTCCCAGCCCCAGGCCTTTAAGACACCTCGGAACCCTCCCAAGGAGTGTTTTGCAGAGCTGCCTGTCAGGCCCTGAAGTCCCGTTGGCAGGAGTCTTGGGCAATATGTTAGTGGAGTTACTTCAGAATTTCCAGCAAGGTAGCCATGCAGCCAAAGCGCAAATAGGAATGGTAGCTAATGGCGAGAACCGTGACCTTTTAAATGAAGCCGCGGTAGTCATTATGGTGGCGCACAGGATGCCAGCAACAAGATTGCTATTGCAACGCAGTTGAACCTCTCTAGGTGTTCAGTTGCCATTTCTGCGCAATCCGATGGGTGTTTTCAAAGACTCTGTCCCAGTACCCCACTCCCAACATAAGGAAATCGTCATCTTTGAACATTTTAGATGTCGCCAGAATTGCTTGAAGCAGCTAAGGAGAAGCTCAGCAAGGCACCTTCTATGCTTCAAGGACAGCGGGTGAGCTGGGCTTTACGTTAACAACATCGTGAGTCTGTAGATCTGAGTACAAAGGTGATTGCATAGAATTACATCATGCATTATCATACATACGTAGGGAGGTTTGGAGGGTGGTGTCGAAGGACTCAGGGCACAGGTCCTTGCAAATTATGGGCCTTTGAAATCCGCCCTTGTTGGTGGCACATGAGCCCTGTACCAAAGTTACTGTATATTCCTTGAAGGTGCCCCACAACCTCTCTATACATCCCCTCATAGGTCCCCCTCAACCTATCTTTACTCCATAGCTCACATTGCGTCCTGAAGGTTGGAGATAAAGGCGACAGTAACAGCAATCCTCTTAGACTCTCAGACTTAGCTTCCATATCCTTCGGCCTGACGTCCGCCTATAGGGTTATAATTATAGGCAGAAGTTAGGGAGAACAAAAGGATTATGTGGGCACAATTTCAGCATCATATAGGAATTGAATAGGGGATATAACCCTAATAATGGAGAATTCGCGGCAAAGAGCATGGAAAATTGAGACGGAAACTGCACCGGCAGGAAGCGTGTCATTGCTGGAGATCTACTCAGGCCACTTCTCGGACTTTGCAGGTCAGAGCAGGTCCCCTGACACGAAAACCTTACGGCATTTAGGGTTTAGGGATCTACCTTTTGCCCCAGGACGCGATAGGGAATTTTATATGGGTTCTAGGGGGGTATTCATATATCGATGGTTGTCAAAATTATGGTCCCTGTTTGGATCCCAGTTATAATACGGCACCTAATATATTCAGGATACCTCAAAAGGGACCATAATTTTGACAACCACCCATATGGGAGCTGATTTTTTAGATCCTTCAGAGGTGATCCGATCCAGGTGCTGAGGAGTTGCAGGTAGATGGGCAGGGCCTTTCAGGGTTTAGGGTTTCAGGGTTTAGGGTTTAGAGTTCCTAAACCCTAATCCCCTAAACCCTAAAATCCCATCCTATGGCAACAGATTAGATTCTGCTACAGACATTCAAAGGGCCGTAACAAGCACCACTACTTCTCTGTTTGGCACCAGGTCGTAGATTTGACTTCCCTTTTGCCGACAAACTGCGGCTACATAGCCCTTTATAGCATGCCCTATACAACCCCGTATGGGAGTCCCGATATGAGCTTAGATAGGGGATTATACAGGGGGGTATTATCTAGGAGTTGAGACTACAGCTCATACAACCCCTTACGGTAGTCCCTATATAACCCCTCAAGCAGTCCCTATATAACACTTTATGGTAATCCTTCTTGTAGTCCCTATATAACCCCTTATGGTAGTCCCTATACACCCCCTGATGGCAGTCCCTATATAGCCCCTTATGGTAGTCCCTATATAATAACCCCTTCTGGCAGTCCCTATATAACCCTGTATAATACTCCCCATATGGCTCGGTACAGCAATCCCTATATAACCCATTCTCCCATTCCCCTGCCCTGCCCAAGGTTGGACGCCGCATCCCAGGACGCTTGTCTCGCCGTAGGGCGGTGCTTTGGGTGTTGGAGTTTGCTAACATTGGGGGTGCGGTTTATAGGGGGTATATACGGGTGGATATATGAGGTTCAGGGTTTAGGGTTCCCAAAATTAAGGGTGCCTTTTCGAGGATCCTTTTGTTAAGGATTCGAGTATTTCGGGGCATCACCTTGGGAAACTACCATTTCCCAATATACCCATAGATACCCTATTACAATATAGTAGTTTCCATTTCATTTTCCATTATTCCTATATAACTCCAATATATTCCCATGTTTTGGGAAACTACCGTATGTGCAAGTCGCTCCAAACTGTAGTCCACCTGCATGCCCCTAGAAATGTCGTCCCTTTTCAGAACCTAGACCATCGCAGTTCCATTTTCTTTTCCATTATTCTATGCTAGTTTCCGCTTTCTTTTCCATTGTTCCTATATAACTTCCAAGAAGGGGCCCAATAACATTGAGAGACTTTATGACAAGGCGGAGGCATGGAATGGAGGATCCCGAATTTTGATAGCAGAGCAATGTCTGCATATGAGCTACAGTCTAAGTCTAAACTCCCAGTATCCACCTTAGTAGCCCCTCTTATACTCCTCTGCAGAATTCCCTATAGACCCCATTTATGGAGTTCAGACTACAGCTCCTCTTGCGATCTGTGGCACATCTGTGCGTTTGAGTACTTCTGGCATCCGCATTATGATGAGTTCATTTATTTCTTTTTTCGACAGTCCCTGCAGAAGCTATAGAATAGACTCCTGAAAGGGGTATTATAGGTCTTATTAAGGCGGATGCGAGGAGTTAGACTATAGCTCGTATTGCCCCTAGTATCAACCGCATTACAACAATAGAATGAGCCTTTGCCTCCTCTCGTGTAACTGTATGCCTGCTCCTGGCTTTTGTTCCGTCGGGTGCGCAGTCTTCTTTGCCGGGAAAATTTCCAGGCAATCCCATGGAGTCAGAATTTCCACCAGACCATGGGTCTCATGGGTCAGCCTGGTTCAGGGTTTTTAATACCATAGGGTTTACTGCCAATGATGGAGAATCAATTTGACTCAAGTGGAAAATGAAATGGACACAAGGGCTCTGTTT
Organism: Symbiodinium pilosum; assembly: GCA_905231905.1. NCBI lineage: Eukaryota > Dinophyceae > Suessiales > Symbiodiniaceae > Symbiodinium > Symbiodinium pilosum. The sequence goes on from CAJNIZ010014180.1 coordinate 71,505, forward strand.
TAGGGGTGAGAAGGTTAAAGTGATGTGGGAACTAGGGGATGATTCCTATAACCCCTATATTCTACGCCTAAATATACTATATAGTAGTTCTCATTCCATTTTCCATTATTCCTATATAGGGTTTATAGGTCATAAGGGTAGGGTGCTCAGGAGTGCTTCGCGACATTCAACCCTGGCTCGGAGAAGGAGTACAATGAGCCCTTTGGGATCAGGGCCAGTGCAGAAGGGGATATAGGGTACTATAGGGAAGAATGGACAATAGAATGGGAACTGCTATATAGTATATAGGGGTAGAATATAGGGCTTTATAGGAATCATCAAAGGTTCCTTCAGGGCCTCCATGGGGATTCTTGAAGACTAGCCCGGGGATTATGGAGGGATAGCTGCAGAAAGGAGGGTATTGCTTAGGGCTTAGGTTCGCCCGAATATAATCACCATCATCCTTTGCAGTCAATTTTTCTCTCGGTGGAGGGTCCGCCGAAGGTATTACACGCAAGGCATGTCGACTGACCCCTGAGAAGCAGTGCTTATGCTCTCTCGGCCTTGATCCTGCTCTAGATGCTCATTTTGAGTTTCCCCGAACCTCGAGAATTAGGACCCATTACATTCACATGATAGTGATTAGTTATTATAGGGTAGTCATATAATATGATAGTTACAAGGCAACTAAAGCCCCCCAATATTCTTGAGGGCTGTGTGGACAATCTACAGAGACTACGAAATGGCCATATAATCTCATTGTTCCTGCGTCGTGCAGATGTGGCTATGGCACATTCTGCTTCAAATAGTGAAGTTTGTGCTCCAAAATTGACGCTACGAAACCATCTTCAAATTATTCAGAGCTACCTTTTAAGCACGCCGCAGCACCTTGTTCTGATTAAGTCCCCCATGTTACCGAGGTCCGTGACCAACTGGGCAACTTCCTACTTGAAGCTCGCGGTTCTAACGGCTCCACACGTGGCCTTGCTATCCAACTCGACCGCAGGGCAGTGATGCCTTTCTTGCTTTCATTTTCTCGTCAAGGACCTTGGGACTTAGCACCATTTGGTAACCAATTCACGGAGACGTGTAGGTAGCCAGTGAAGGCTGGTAACTTGCCGCGGAGGCAGGCACAGAACTTTCACCCATGTCCGTGTTGTAGACTATCATAGGATTCAGCATTTTGTTCTTGCAAAGGTTGCTTTATGTACATACCAAGCAACGTGCCTGCCTATCCTGCCCCTGGCATGACCAAGTCAAGTCGGAGTCCATGGCAGGGGCTGTTAGCAGGAGGGAAGCAACTCTCTCCGACTCTCACCCTGTAGCATTTCGTGCTGGGCAAGCCTAAGCGTGCGAAATGGAGAGCATGGATGTCTACAGTACAAGCAGATTCAAGCGTCTACCGTCTACCTGTCGCAGCTGTTTACCACACCACATCATTTTGCGGAGGGAAGGTAGAGCTCACTCAGGGTGTGTCTGTTTGGGTCACAGGCTTTGAGGCACTCAGAAGATTAGATTGCAGCTAGGTAAAGAACACAAGGTCAGAGCAAGCAGCCTCATGCATTTTGACCTGGGCAGTCCTCCGGGGCATCTCATAAGGCCCTATCATCAATACCCCGCTGTTTCTTGTGGATTCGTCCCGGGCTCTGCAATGGTGCAATGACAGTCCCCATGATGACTCAACAGCCCCATCCCCGTGCCGAGCCTTTCCACTATCTGGTGGGGTCTCTTAAGGAAGGGTTCCAATGTGGGGCACTGCTGCCAGAGACCGCCATTGCCCCAAACTTCTATTAATTTTATGCGGTCCTAACCTGCCTCATGATGTGGGACGGGCCTCTGCCATCCTAAGTGCAGGAGTCCACCATAGCGCTGCAGTCCGTCAGATGTTTCGGTACGGAGGGCAGGCGCATGGTTTGGAGTCTGACAGTGGACAACTGACGAGGGCAGTGGAAGTGTTCGTTCTTACGTGAAGTGGCTGCAATGCATTTGTTCTCTTCCTTGTCAGCTGTTGTGTAGTTCTCTACGGGTCTCTTAAATCTCAAGATCCCACTTTCGAGGTCTGCTTTATGGCGATCATGTATTGCCCCCAATAATGGAGAATCAAATGGAAAAGAAAATGGAAAATGAAATGGACACTGGGATTATGTAGGGGTTTATAGGGATTACACAGAGGGATCCTGGCTCTGGTGCTCCTGCTGCGAATTTCGTCCTAAACTTTCTGCAGGAAACTGCCTGAGATACCTCCTTCCAGTGAGGCGCGAATGCTCGGGGGGTGGGGGGATGATGGAAGGGTTTAATAAAATACTACACAATTAACCCCCATATAATCCCAGTTTCCATTTTCTTTTCCATTTAAATTCTCCATTATAGGGCCCTGAACCCTATATTATTGGGTACCATATAGTGTCGCAGGTCTGGAGATGATATATTGCCTTGAAGCCTTCTAAAGAACAGTCCTCATGGGACATATAAGGCACATAGTAGTTTCCATGTTCCTTCCCGTTGTCCCTATATGGGGATTGGTCTCAATTCCCTATAATACGGGGTCCTATATTTGGGTTCCCATTATGATACGGGGCCCTATATAAATTTCCCCCATTTTGGGAACAGTAATTTAGGGAAACTACCATATAACCCTACATTATCCCCTCTAGAACCCTATATTATCATATCAGACTTCTGAAAAGATAGAAACATCCAGGCTTACCGAGGCTCAGATAGGAGGGCTGCACATCTGGAAACAACTTCGGCTTCTATGGGATGAAATAATATAGGGTTCTATATATGGGAGAATATAGGGTTATATAGGGATAATGGAAAAGAAAATGGAAACCACTATATATCATAGCATATTATTGGCCACGTTGCTTGAGCCAACATGTTTTTGTGAATCTGTTTGTTTTGGCCATGGTCTTGATCACAATGTCAGCCAACACTGACTATACCATCGGTAGCTACCGGGGAGCCGTTATTGATAAGAAACCCATCCAAACTGTAAAGAGGCACTGCTACAGTTCAAGGCTCATTGTATGTCTGTGTTACTTATACGCTCATAGTAGCCCCAAGCTGTCAATAAGAGCGCCATTGAGATCCCAGAGTTGCAGAGAGCATGGATCGGGAGTTGTAGAGACCACTGCACGAACTGCAGCCCAACGGCATATGCACAGCAACCTTTGGTTGCCGGAGCCCAAAGCTAGAAGGAGGTTGTCGGAAAGGCTCATACTTCGCCATTTCAAGACTCCGTTTCCTACACGCAAAGGTTGTTGCCGGCACGCACTTTTCATGCAAGGAATATACTTTGGCTTTACTCCGTGCTGGCTGTGGGTTCAACGCGTCCAGGTCTACGACTTCATCATCTTCCGCGGCCAGGACATCAAAGATCTGACCGTTCTTGAGTCGGGGAAACAGCCTGGCGCGGTAGTCTGGCAGCAAAGCTCTTGTGGCAGGATCTAGTCCCAGGCTGGTCCCAGGATGCAGTCCAAGCCATGTTGCAGTCCTTCACATCAATGGGTTTGATGGGGTGTGGTCCCTCCAGATGTTTCATATGTGGTTCAAGCCTGACTTTCTGCTGCGGGGTGCTCGAGGCTACAGATCCTGCAATCGTGTCCATCAACCAGAGACCATCAGGCAGACCTGCCTGCTGCAAACGTTCATGCAATGCACGATTGCGGTAGTTTCCCTAAGGGAACCCCATATGGACCTCAAAATACTACAGCCCGTAGTGTGGGGACCCCTAAAATAGTACTCATAGTTTTGGGAACCCCCCTTGTCATCACATCTTGACAGAATTTCAAGTGGCCAAGTTAAGAAACTTTGTTTCATCAAGCCACTCCCTACTTGTGGCTGGAGTCAGATAAACATGATCGCGTTCAACTTGCCATTCTGGTGTGGCCCAGGGAAAGATGGTAAAGGAGGCAAGGGCGAACCCCCTCTTGGCGGAGGCGAGGGTGGAAGTTCGGTGGATGGCCTGTTCGATGTGTAAATTTGGGAGAGAACGCGGTCTTTGATGTTATATGAAATATATAGGGTTTGTGTAGGTATCATGGGGGTTATCTTAGGGTTAATGGACAAGAACATGGAAACTTGTATACTGTGATTTGGCTAAGGGCTACAAAGGTGGGGACTATTTTGAAGAAAGGCTGCCCTGCAACTCTGTACTGGGGATAATGGAAAAGAAAATGGACACTACTAGGTATTGGGGCTATATATTGGGAATAATGCAAAACCAAATAGAAACTACTATAGTATAATAGGGTATGATTTTGGGGTTATATATTCGGGATAATGGAAAAGAACATGGAAAATATTTTATTATAGGAGTTATATAGGGTTTAGGGTATAGGGTTCAGCAACAATATCACGAACCGACCTCAAGGTGATTTTTTGAGACATGATTCCAACCGCACGTTCAGAAGCCAATCGGCTGCTGGATCTTGTCAGTTAAGACGCCCGAGCATGGATTTCGTTACGCGGCCAACCATTGTGGATTTACGCGGGCTGTAACTCCCCCATTCTCCATGCTTGAGCATCATGATGTCGACTATACCAGGGCCACAGGTCGTCTCACTGCTCTTTGGATGACAACTTGGCATTGCCAGGCCCTCCAATGTCGGGAAAAGCTACCTACGGGTGCGCAGCCCGCTTCAGCCGAAATCAGGGATCTCGGGAGATTTCCGCAGTTGGGGGTGCCCTAATCGATCCGAATATATGAGGGTCAGCATTGCAGGATCGTGCATGCTGCAACCAGCGTGACCAGGGTACTGTGCAGGCTGATTGCTGACTAAGGCGGGGTAACACGACTGTTTCTTCAAAGGTGGGTTATGGATCAAACATAGCAGACCGCTTGCCAAAGCAGTCCCAGCGAGCAGTTGGATTTGAGACGCAACTAGAGTCCAGACATGACATCTTCATTTCAACCTAAGCCCACTCTGGTCATTTCAAACCCTTGCTGATCAACCTGCAAGACAAGCACATCACCATCCCATGACGGATGATTGTTGAGGGTACTCAGTGTCAGTGGGGTGTCGGGTGCGTAGAAACATGGATCATGCTTCTCTGGGCATGACACTAAATGCCTGAAGCTCCCAAGCCCTACGCCCATCCAGCCCAGATCTACTCGTGTGGAAGAAATCTGGACAGCAAAAGGACGTGATCGTTGTTGATCCTCAAAGCATCTCAAAGCCATGAATGGGAGAAGCATTTTTTTGGTCTCCCCAACGTCAAGCCCCAAACTTGACCACAAACTACACCCACCCCAACTCCCAAGCCGCTAAACGCAAACTTCAAGCCCTAAAGATTGAAGCCGAGGCCTGTACTCGAGGGCCAATCAGCAAGCCTGAGCCCCCTAGACTCCTAAACTCTCGTAAACTCGTAGACCCGAACCACTCCAAAGCAACGTATGTAACCCACATGTAGGTATCCTAGTGCTATAAACGGTCCAACCTAGGCATCCCACCAAGAAAACCCTGAGAAGCACTGGCCAGGAAGGGCATCTCTACGAGTTTCGGGGCCTCGGCAGAACCCTGCCACACTAGTCGCGCTTGCTGGGCTAAGGTCTCAGGATATGTTCGCCCATCATACATATAGATTATGGATATACTCATACATCTTTCTCTCTCTCTCTCTCTATATATAATATAGATATATGCACAATTCTTTCTTTCTTTCTCTCTCTCTCTCTCGTTAAGGTATTTGGGGTTTAGGGGCAGGTAATGGGGACCAACTGGAATGGATTTCGAGGTCCCCAATATAGTTGCTAGGAATGTGGAGGGTCTTCTTGCGGGACCTAATTGTTAGGATCGAGTTTCTAAGGTTCTCGTGCCGGGATTCCCTAAATGGGGGGGGCACCCCAATACAGACCCCAAAATGCTGTAATCCTTATTATTGGGACCCTCAAAATGGTATCCCTACTGTTGGGAAATCCCCAAGTAGGTCTCAACAATGGCATCGTTAATCTCGAGGGTACTCGCGGAGGGAGGGTTGGGTGGTGTGTGGCTGAAGTTTTGCAGATCCATAGCCTAGATCATTCCAGAAATCCTCAGCAAAGCAGGCAGCTGAAGTGGTAGTTTCCCAAAATAAAGGGACCCCAACATAGATCCCAAAATATTCTAGGCCTTATTATAGGGACCCCCAAAAGGGTACCCTTAATTGTTGGGAACTACCCAAGTGGCAGCTAAAGGAAAGCCAGTCATGATCCTTGCTCCCCTAACTTGCACAGACCCCACACATCGTTCTTCAATCAGAGAAAGTCGGCAAGCCATACTGGAAACTACTATTTAGGGTTATATAGGGGTTATATAGGGGTATTATATTGGGGTTATATATTGGGATAATGGAAAAGAAAATGGAAACTACTATAATGGGTTTTATAGGGTATATAACGGGGCTATATTGGGATCAGAGAAAGTCGGCAAGCCATAGCCGCAATCTGTTCATGCCTTACTGGTGCTCAAGGGAGAGTGTGGGAGTGGATACCTACAATGATCCCTATATGATCCTCGGGTTAAGGGGGTTGGTTAAGGGCAGGGTGTTCGCGATTTCGGGATTTGGGGGTGTTAGGTTTTGTGGGTTGGTTCAAGGTTTTGGGAAGTTCAGAGTTTAGATTTAAGGGTGTTCAGGGCTGGGGGCTTAGGGTTTGGGATCGTTGGGGCTTAGGGGGGTGTTAGGGTTTAGGTGGAAGTTTAGGGTTTAGGTTTAAGGGTGTTCAGGGTTTAGGGCTTGTATATAATCTCCATGGTGCCTGTATTATTCATTTCCCCACCCCCTTAAGCAGCAGTAAGATGCAGCCAGGGTCTGGGGGTAAATCTGGCGGCGCCGCAATTTCGGCAGCGCTGGGAGTTGGAGGCCCTGGCTCTGAATGGACCTCAGGAGGGGGGGGGATTTTCCCAACTTAGGCTATATGCCCTTCAGGACCCCGGGTAATTATCGGGATTTTGCAGGAATTGTGGGGACCCTGGTAGAGATTGCAGGGAGGATATTCTGAAGAAGTCTCCCCAAATAGTGGGATGAGTTCTGGGGCCTATTGACTCTAAGCGTTGGGGTTGTGGTCCTGATTAACTAGGTGAGGCAGGTTTGTGGCTATTCGAAGTTTGGTGAGACTGAGTGCATGAAGGCGTCTTCATCACTGGTCGTGAGTGTCGTCGAGGTAGTAGTCATCGAAGTCAATGTGCTGCTGCTGCCGCCACTACGGTACCCCTCCCACTACCAACACCATATGCCGCTGCTGCTGCTGCTGCTGCTGCTGCTGCTGCTACTCTACTGCCACCACAACCACTACTACCACGACCCGCACGACTGCCACTACTGCCCCTACTGCCGCCACCACTGCCACTGCACGCCGCCACTGCACGCCGCCACCGCCACGCCGCCACCGCCACGCCGCCATGCCGCCACCGCCACGCCGCCACCGCCGCCGCCGCCAGCCACCACCGCCACAGCCGCTGCCACCGCCAGCGCCAACGCCACCACCGCCGCCACCAACGAGAGCCGCCGCCAGCACAGAGCAGCACCACCACCAGGACCAGCACCAGCATCAGGACCAGGACCAGGACCAGTACCACTAACGGTACCACTACAGCTACGACTACTACCACTACAACATCAACAGCTGCTGCTGCTACTGCGGCTGCCTTTGCTAGTGCTACTGCTGGTGAGCGCTAAGCCCTGCACTAGCCTGCACTCCCCGGTACAGGTGGTGGTTTTGGCCGCTCCTGGGGCGAGCAGCCCCGGAAGGGCGAGGTCGGGGTAGGGCCTCGAGGGCTCAGAGTTGAGGGTTTAGGGTTAAGGGTGCAGGTAGGGTTCAGGATGCTCCGGCTTTAGGATTGGGTTTGGAGTTTAGGCATAAGGGGGAAGGATTTAGCTGACAATTCAGAGGTATTCGATGGTTTTCGAGCCCTTGGGGATTGACACATGTCAGTTTCCATCACCAGGGGAAGCCAATATATATATATATGTATATATATATTATAACCCTTATCATAGGGACCTGCCAAACAGATACTCTAATTTCGTGAAACTCCTACATAGGCATAAGCACCTTGCGCTTATCCTTCACAGTTGGCAGTAGACCTGATTGAAGTCCCAACGCTTCCAACTTGTGAGGCCTGGGACAGCTCTTGGGGCGCGCAGGTGCGGGCCCAAGCGAGGAAGCTTTTGCAGTCTTAGGTTTTCCAGTGCCACTGAGAGCGAGAGAGAGATAGACGTCGGCTTGTGGTTGCTTGACAAGCTACGGGCAGGATAGAACTGTATGGTGAGTAGGAGCCATTTTCAGCTGTCATCCTCTAAACAAAGCTTTCAACCATGACATTCACTGTGCAACATCTATCTGCCACCAGTCACCTGCATAGCAGACTCCAAAAACACCCATGTCAAAGGCATGCAACGCAGCATCTCCCCAACATGTCATCCCTCGACCCAATGCGTGAACATCGGATATAAAACACCCATGATATGATGTGCTAACCATAACAGGTTCCCCAAATGTGTTGCAAGGACTGCTGCCTTTGCCACGAAGTCCTCAGGCGAAACGGCATTCTAAATGGAGCCCATTCTAAATGGAGCCCACATGATTGCGGCCGAAAATGTATCCAACACACCGAGAACATTGGAAAAGTCCCGCAGCAAAGATGAAAGCGAGCCCCGCCCATCCCCTGCTTTGCAGCGGGGATTGCTTGCAGTGTTTCAGTGAACACTGGTCTCAGGCGCCAGCCCCCCGAGAGTCTGCATGGGGCACGGGCAAAGGCGAGGGCACTTGGTTGCCTCGGCGGGTCGTCAATGGATTCAGGTTGCAGTAGTTAGTAGGTCACAAGCTTGACTGCTCGCCAGCAGAGGGAGTGCAGGGACTTTGCTGGGTGTGTCCGGTAGGGAGGAAGATGGCCTTTTTCTCCGCGGAAATCCTCCTTTCCTGTGCTTGTTCGGTGGAGCAACAGATGTTCGCAGAGTTTAACTGTGAAGGCTACATCTTTCACATGACAGCTTTCCAGGCATGCAACAGAAGGAGTCTGGCACGCTTGTGAAATCTCAGCTTCACTTTTCTTTGAAGGTCAGGGCCATGGTGTTGGCCAATACGGCGGCCAGCGTGGAGGCATCAGCATCAGGGGTGGCTCCCGGGTATCACAAAATCGTTCTCAGAGGAGGAACGGCAAATTGGAAGCAGCCTGCGATGGTTAACATGCAGTGAGAAGGCATGTAGAAACCTCCCTTGGCCTCTACTGTTTGAAGCTGTCTGATTTGACACGTTGGGCGCTTGCCTCCAAGCTGTGAAGTTTGAAGGAGGATACGGTGGCGGTGGCGGCGGATATGGCGGCAGCTACAGCAGCAGCTACCACCAGGGAGGCAGCTTGGCCTGATCAGAATGTATGCAGAAGCCACAAGCATTGCCACCCTGCCTTGCCCAGAGCTTGATCTAGGCTACGGCGGAGGATACAGCCCGCGACTCAGAAATTGTTGGCCAAGCTTTCGAGCTGCAGCAGCACCAAAGCTGCTAGATTGCCAGCCGGCAGCCCCAAGCAGTCCTGTCAGACTGTAGCACATCTCCACCAGGAAGTGAGGCAGAATCAGATCAAATTGGTGTATGTGAGCAACGCCTTACTGCAGTACACAACGGCCGTCCGAGAATACGGAAGTTCACAAGATGAGCCCAAGTGCCCAAGAGGAGCCCAAAAGAAGCACACCTCAGCTTGTGCGGCCTTGACTCCAGGTGGCGGCTACGGCGGCGGTGGCGGTGGCTACGGTGGCGGTGGCTACGGTGGCGGTTACGGTAGCAACAATGGAGGCCAGCCATTCTTACTGATGGTTGTGCAAGCATCCAATAGATCTATGCTGACAGGGTTAGAAATGATATAGGTAGTTCGCGCTGATTTTGGTGCCAGGGTTCACAAGCTCGGCATGCCGCAAGAAACCCTGGCAATGTAATGTTCATGCCCTGCACACAATTTCAGCACTCCATGCATGCCTACCTGAACGCATGGCTCAAGCCCCGACGGGCATGGCAACTGCTTTGGTTAGGGTTTGGAATATTTCCCAAACCATGGAGAATCAGATGGAAAAGACAACGATTGAAAGGGCAGTACAATTTTGAATTTGTGCGGGACCTTGGTGCACTCAGTGTCACAGACTTAGTATCCAGGTTTATGTTCTTCTTCACCCAGCTTGAACATCAACTCCCCAAGGCTGCCAAACTATGCCAAACTTACTGGTCACTAGTGGTTTAGTAAGGTAGGCCATACTAAGGGAATATGATCTCTATACAATACTCCCAAACCCTATAAGCCCTATAAACCCTACATCCCCCTCTTCCCGACTAGCCACAAGTAATAAATGCAGAGGCTACCACAGAGGGGATGGAAAAGGTGGCAAGGCGGGGCCTGTTGAGAGCTGCTCAAAGTAATACCCACCAAAGGTTTAGGATTTAGGATTTAGGGGTTAGGGTTTAGGGTTTAGGAATCCCAAATTATTGTTACTACTATTATTCCTATTAATATGATGAGGTCTATTATTATGATTATTCATTTTTTTCTATTATTTCTAGTCCTATTATTATTCCTACTAGTACTATTTGTTCTGTCATGTTTATTGTCAGTATTTCTAGTATTCCTATTAATACGAGTAGTTCTCTTATCATTATGCCTATTAGTACTCTCAGTTTTATTGCTACTGTTCGATCTCCCCTCAAGTCCCTCCTTTCTTGTCAAACGCTTTTTGAACATGGTTTGCTTGGCCTTACGAGCTCTGAGCTTCAGGCGAACAAATTTAGTGTACCCTCGAGGGACCCCAGTTTGCAATGTCATAGGGCATTGGAGCTCACTTGATCGAGGCTTCCCGGTTGGAGGCTGCAATATCAGGTGTAGTCTAAACTCCTAGTATCCCCCTTGATAACCCCTTCTAGTATAGTAGTTCCCTATATAACCCCTTTGAGGAGTTCAGGCTCATATGATGGGATCCAGATGGGCCCAGGATCTTGCTTATCGCAGGCAATATGATCTATAGTCTAACCTACTTAAAGGTGTGTTACATAAGGGATTAGATGGGGGAGTTTTTGGGGTTATTCATGGCAATGCTGGGAGGCTAGACTATGGCTCATATAGGGATCACACGGGAAATATTTATGTATATAAGGAGTAGTAGAGGGGTTATGAAAGGGGATACCAGGAGTTTAGACTATGGCTCATACAGTTTTGGAGGACCTCCCACCCTGTAATAGTGGTATAGTAGGAATGTCAGAGGACCCGAACATAATCCTTAGTATCCCTGATAGCCACTATTACTGGGTGGGGGGTCCACCTAACACATACGGGGTTGCTGTTAAGGAACTTACACTAAGTCTCCCTAATGGGTTTCCCCAATATAGTACTTAAATTAAGTTCCTTGGGCATTCCTCCATTTCCTACCGACCAACAAGCTGACCCCCTGGAGCAGCACTTCCTAGCCTCGCATCTTTTGAGTTGACAGGGAATAATAGTAGCAGTCATAGTACCAACGGCAAAGATAGTGATAATAGTACTAGTAGTATCATAGTCATAGTAATAAGACTAGTAGAAATATCATAAACAGCTGTAATAATAGTAGTTGTAAAAGTGTCAATAGTAATAAGAGTAGTAGAAACATTATAAACAACAGTAATAATGACCTGGTTTTGAGGGTATCAGATTCAGCAGGCTGTTACAATGCTCACCTCAGACTCCTCCCTGGTCAAGGATGTCATCCGGGGCATCCGTAGCTAGACGCCCTAAAGCCTATAGTCGCCCTTAAGTAGATAGAATATGGCTTTGGCTATGTTATAAGCAGATCCCCATATACCCATCTTCTATCTGCTTAAGAGGGACTATAACTTCCGTGCTGCTGGTACTAGCGACTAAGAACTCCGGGACAAAATCATTCATTTGGAGGTTTTGCAGTTGGGGAGGGGTTACTGTACTAAACAAGACATGAGACTGGCACTTTGCAATGACGGGACGGTTATGAGGGTTTTCTATGAGCGGCGAATGTTCGTTCGGAGACAGTATTAATTAAACCGCATTGTCCTGGCAGGGCAAGGGCAAGTACGACAGAGAAAGAGGGCCAACAAAGGGTGGCAAGGCCCGGCATTTCATTTGAGACATGTCCTTTGTCACTTTACCACGCCATCAAGAACCTTCGATTAGGGGAGCGGCTTGCTGAAGCTTGTCCTTACCGTCTGAATTTGGCAGAAGTGGGGGTACCAGTGACAGAACCAATGACCTGATGACGACATTGAATCTTAGCGCTGCGGCCAAGCAGACAGCCCACGTTGAAGATTTCATGTTGAACAGAGTGGCGGAGTCACTTCCTCCTCAACTTGAGCCCCGCAGGGAAAGGCCAGCCGCGAAGGCAAAGGCGGGGCTCCTGGCTCTTGCAGTTCAGGGCCAGGGCTTCAGGTGTTGACGCACGTCGCGCTGTTATGGGAGTATCTGGGTCTTGGTGCTGAGGCTACTATAGATCAACTGGGTTGCTGTTAAGGTACTTAATTTAAGTATTATATTGGGGAAACCATATCAATTATTATGTATACCCATTATGGTAACTAAATCTAAGTTCCTTAACAGCAACCCAGTCAAGGTTTTGGGATTGCACGACAACCCGGGAGTTTATCCAGCAGAAAGCGCTTTGGGTCCTGCACTGATGTTCCTTTGGCGCTTGTGCCATACTGCCTTGTGCACATGAGTAGTATTTCATTTGGGGAGACTATGGTACCCATTATAGAGCAAGTTTCTATCCTCCCTTTTGGGGCGTAGTATTTTATATGAGGAATATAATCTTACTAGGTTCAACCACCAAAAAACGCTACTCACACGGGATTGCATCTCGGAGCTTCCCAGACAAATATTAATTGTAGTAGCGCTAGACAATAACACGAATACAAAATAATAGGAATAGATTAGTAATAGGAACTGTGCAGATAGGGATCATGGAAAAAGAAAATGGAAGCTGCTGTATTAAACTGGGGTATGTATTCAGAATCTATGATCCTTGAGAAGCACCACTAGAATCCACTGACCCCGGATGTTGCAGGATATGGCGCCAAGGGCGGAAAGGCCGGAGACTGCGCTTAGGATTCACTGCGGCATGAGGCAGCCTATATGAGCTATGGCCTAAACTCCTTCAAGGTGTGCTTTTACATAGGGTACTACTGTAGGGGTTTTTAAGGCGGATGCTAGGAGTTTAGACTATGGCTCATGTGAGACTTGCTGAACTGTACAAGGTGTTCCTTACTCCCCGCCTTGCATCCAGAAACTGCTTACATGTGGTTTAGGGTTTAGGGTTCAGGGTTTAGGTTTCTCAACACATCCCACATGAAATCCAAACAATCATTTCGCAGTCCGTTTTTGTTCATGCTATTCCTGAGAGTAACCCCATGTTGCAAAACTCCTGCACGCGAGATGGGCCAATACGGTAGTTTCCCCAAAAGTGGGGACCCCAATAGACCCCAAAATGTTAATAGTCCTTAGGCTGTATTGTAGGGACCCCTGAAATGGGTACGGGAAACCTCCATGTCCCCAAATCCTAAACCCTATATATCCTTATATACCCCTATATAACCCCTACATCCCCATTAAAGGTACCCCTAATTTTGAGAAACCCCTATACAGGGTGGCGCCGGAAGCCGACATGATGGCGCGCCGGCCTGGAGCTCAAGTGAGCCCTCAGAAAAAATGGGGGGGCTTTGCAAGAAGTAGAGGTGCCCGCCAGAAAAGGATAACAAGGAAAGTATGTTCGGGGATGTAAGGAGGACCCTGGTATGGAAATACCCAAATGCACTTGGGATTGAGGAGTACAGCCATGGATACTACCCAAGCTTCGTGATGACGGAATCTTGCGCGCAACGGCAGTGCAAGGATTGCGCCTTGCCGGTCTAGTTCCTGTTGGTCAATGCGCGTCTTGTTTTCTTGGCAATATAACAAGTTCAGTGTTCTGTACCAGGACTGCTCAAGGTCTGACATTCAAAGCGCTGAGCGCGAATGGAGCTGATTTGTCAGTTGTCACGACTACCATAGGCACTTTTGCATGCATGCTTTGCACCGGGAAAAACATAACAGACCATGGCATGGAGTAGCCAAAGCCTGGACAAGTTGGGCATGTGACTTGAGGGTACTGCCAGGAACCGCTCATAGCTGAGGTTGGCGAGCTCCTGCCAGAGGACAACGCTACCACAAAGCGCGAGTGCGCTGGGGTAGGGGCCCTGCGTTAAGCCTTGGCAGGTTTGGTGGTGTAACCTTTGCTGTGCAGAGACACTTTGAAGTGTACATCCTCATACCGTGTTGCGAGTCGAATGCAAGAAATGCATCTAAGCCGCAGCATTAGGGGCCTGGGCTCTTCGGGTTCGCCAGTTTGCGAAATAGGTTGCAGCTTTTGGCAGAGCATCAGGAAAGCTTCAAAAGTTAAATCCCGCCGCTTGAGCTTGCAGCTTCGTGATGGACAGCACGCTTTAGGAGCTTGATTTTTGTGCCAAGGATTTTGACCTGGACGCCGCCAACAAGCGCTTCGAGAAGCTGGAAAAGGATGAGTCAGGCCCTTCTCCTTGAGCTGGAACTCAAGCAGATGTGCAGCTCCTTAGGGTATCGCTGGACAGCCGTAAATTGTATTTAGACATCTTTAGTAACATGCCTTCTCTTTCTGTAATTTCTGTGTTGACTTTCAACATGCTTTCTTCATCCATCTGCTTGGCAGTTCATTGGTCGCAGTCACTTTGTGCCCGCAATCCGAAGGTCTGGCAGTCTCAGGCAACCTTCCATGGCCAGCATGCCCAAAGTATGTCTATACTTTGCCTGAAGCCATGTGCATCGAGCATTCCTCATGCTTCTCTGTATGTGTCCGCGCACGGACCTTAAACAGTAAACACGCTGTCTAGCATCGTAACAGCTGGCCAGGAGAGGCAGTAGACCTCCGGCCCTTGGAAGGCTGGCAATCCAAGCTCAGGGTACTTGCTGATCTTAGAGAACGGCTGTTTCGGGGCTTCGTCAGTGGAGGTGTTCCGTTTGTGATTTGTCTTGCGTTGGTTCCTGCAGGTGTTATGTGCCAGGCTCAGTTTATCCTCTACATTGTGAGGTCCCAATGCTTCCTTGACAAAGCAAGCCTCGCCACTTGCGATGCCACAAGTCAGCAGCAGATGTTTTGGTCCCATGAAGAGGGTGGGCGCTACTCAAGGATGTAGGGCTAACTATACTACAATACACAATCACATACCATACCCCCCAATTTGGGGATAATGGAAATGAACATGGAAACTACTACAATGGGCTGCTTTGTGGCCTGCAGGCTATGACAAGCAGAGGTCCTTCTTTGACTCCATTAGCTGCGAGGCGGGGACCAAGGCTTGCACTTTAATCATCTAGGGCCTAAACCCCAAGCCCTAAACCCTCATCCCCCAAAGTCTTCTGCAGGTGGAAAAATGGCTGCCAAAAAACTAAACCCAATGCACAACCCTAAGTGTGCATAAAGAGCACACAGGCTCCGAGAGAGCAGTGGCATCCTGTTCCTGCGTGTGCTTTGAACTTTAGCAGCTGAGGCCACAGAGCGCGCAGGAACATCTGAGAGACAAAAGGCAGGGTTTAGAGTTAGTGTGTGCTTGTGCAGACTGCCAATTCCTGGACACTATCAATTTTCAGTCGGAGAGTATCCCTCTGCAGAGCCTTCCGAAGGATCACATGGTGCAGCGCAAGTCTTCCTAGGTAGGAAAGCACTAATGTTGTGAATAACTGGGTCAGAACCAAAATCCTCCTTTATAATTCCTGTTAAAGATTCAGATAACATTCTGGTCTCCTAATGTCCCCACCTGGAAGTCTTGCCAGCCGCATCAACCGGCGCAGATCGACCGCGAGAAGGCCCGCGAGTTCGATCGGGAGACTTTCGGCGACACGTGCCTGGGCTGAGCACACGGTTCAGAGACACAGGCGCCCAAGAACCCTGAAGTCCCGCAGGCAGAAACCTCAGAATCCGAACCTTTTAAATTTGCCTGGTGTGCTCTTCTTCTTGTTGTTGTTCTCTGAGAACATCATGACATAACAGCCCATGTGCGTTTGAATTTGGTTGCTACCGAGACCTGGCTTGGTAGGATTATACTCATGATGTTTTCTCATTTTTCTTCCTGGTTGTAAGTAGGGAATAAGAGAATAAAATCCCTACATAATCTATTCCCTTATTCCCGACTTACCCTCCGAAAGTTTTAGGTTTCTCAAGATCACGGTCCCCCTCCCCTTGATCTTCTCTGCAGCCATGACTTTGCGGAGCTTGTCATAGTATCCAAAGCCCAAAGCCCTCCCCAAAACACCTCCATCCTCATGCTTTCCTGCCAGAATGGCCAGAAGCTTGCAATTCAACTTTAAACTTTAAACGACGGTTTGCATCCAAGTTTCCGCGCACGATCTCATCGAAGTCGACTTCGTGAAATGATGTTCTTTAACTTGCTAGTCCAACTTGAATTCCACGTGAAATTGAGAGTTGGACCAGTTCAGTAAGAGTTCCAACTTGAACTGAAAATTAGATCATGCATGCAAGATCCAGGATCCTCGCAGAAACCTAGCATCCCAGATACAGGCCCCACTTAGATTTGAAATACCATCAAGAAGTAAAACTGGAGCACATCCATTCACTGTGCTCACACGTTGATGACACCTTAGAATCAAGCTGCTTGAGTTTTGATACTGAATTGAGCAGCGTTCCCCCTAGTCTTCGGTTAGTTTGCAACACAAAACTTGAGATCAATCTCAAGAATGCGCGCCGGACTGTGGCTGTGGAAGGACGCGGAAGGTTCGTGAAAGAGGATGGCTTCGCGGAAGGTGGCGCAAAGGGGGCTGGCTTGACGATGAGCTCATGATCGTCATCATTATCTACACCGATGAGGTCACGAGTGGTCTTCTTCGATGTCGAAGTTATATTTGAATATGTGTGTATGTTTCTAGTCTTCTTTTTGGCAAAAGATACTTCGCAGAGACGGCAGGTTCGCAGAAGCACCAAATGCAGGATGTCAAGCACTTTAGGATGTTCCGGGCTGCGGAAGAACAAGGAAGGGTTCGCGGAAGGGTTTGGCGAAAAGTTTTTTTTTGCACCGTAACCTTTTCATAGAATAAACGCCACAGCTCAATGGGAAGGGTTTGGCGAAAGGCTTTTTGGCACCGAAACCGTTTAATAGAATAAACGCCACCGCTCAAAGGGAGCTTCTTCATCAGTGCAATTTCAAATCAGAAGAATTCAGCTTAGGAATGGACACCTCCAAAAAAAGTCAAAAGCATGGTTCAGTGGCCGAAGAATTTGCCTCAGGCGCCGACCACCTCGACCAACCGGCGGCAAAGGCCGGCGGCGACACGGCTGAGGTGCGTTTGGGAGAAGATGATTATTGGATCAAGATGCACAAGTCTAGGGTCCCAGGGCTGAAAGGGTTTGCGGCACAGCTAGGTGGAACAGATCGTGAGTTTTGACCAGGTGATATCCTGAAGTGTTCTATTCTTGCTAAAGTACTAGCATCATAGATCACAGTAGTGGTTTGCAATATTCAGCCGGAAGCACAGCGGGAGCGTGTGGGGAAGGAGTTTGCACTCACCTGTCAGTCCTAGCTTGAGATTCACATTTGGAGTTTCGAAGAATGAGCGGGCTAACACCTCCAACATAAGTCAACCAGTCCCATGAAAGGGTCCTCCGCTTTTGGAAGCTTTCATGGTAGGGGTTTGTGCCTAGCCCCCGCATGGCAGGAGCCGTTGAGTACGGTGACCTGGTACAGACCGTTGCGACCACGGCTGTTAACATCATCAGGGTCCCTGTGAGGATTTCCCTATCACATCCTATTATATCCCATTATACCCCATTTTATCCTACTACACCCCATTCTACCCCTATACCTTATTGTTGGAGCCCCAGGAAACTGCAGGGCCCCTGGATCAATGGCAGCCCCCTGGCAGGCTGACGCAAGAAGGTTGGAAGAGGAGGGGGAGCCAGCGAAGTATTATATTTGGGAATATATTTATGTATATAGGGATGATGGAACAGAGAATGGAAACGTGTAAGGCTTAGGGATATTTCCCCGAGAACGGATAATCAAATGGAGAAGAACATGCAAAATGAAATGGAGACTGGGTGAGGTTCTAAGGTGTATAGAGGCGTAGCCCCTAAATTGTCGGCCCAGGCGGCTGCCCATGCTAAATGGATGTAGAAACTAGGACTTATTGCCCGTCAGCACGCACATCGTGCTTCACGGCAACTGTTTTGGATGCCTCAGCGGTGCGCGAGTGACGGTTGTGCTTCTGCGTCTCGCAGTCTTGGCAACTGCGGCTCAAGGGCTCTCTTGGATTCTCGCGCGCCGTTCTACGCAGGAAATAATCTTCGAATTGCAGAAGACTGCAAGATGTTCCCGGTGCTTGGAACAGTATGCCAAGATGATGGGTTAAAAGAAGTGGGCGTCACAGGAATACCTTGTGCTAAGAAATCCCCAACCAAGGTTCTGGGCCTCCCGGATGTGTTGGGTTGTAAGCCTGGTCTACAACATTAAGCCGAAGGTCGTGCACAATTCTTCTGGGCACTGTGCATGTCATGCTGGCAGCCGTGCACTATGATACTTCTGATGATCTGCGCCTGGATCACTTTGCCTCTAAGCCTTTGCCTGTCACATCCTACATATTGAGGTTGATGCAGTTGAGGCGCGCGGCCTAGGAATGCAGGATGCATCTCATCAGCAGTAGCACCGTGGGAAGCTAAGCGGTGAAGCAGGCCACAGAGGCCACTGCTGATCTCAAAGTCACAACTAGTGACCAGACTAGAACTAGACTGACAAGACCCTCGCAAAACCCTGGCTTTGGAAAAGGGAAAGCAGCAGTGGTGGACTCTGTTCCACGGTCAGCTTCCCCACGACAGGGTTGGCTTCTCGATGGCATGGTTTAACATGCCTGTTAAGAACCCGAGTCGCTATGCCGACCGTGTTTGAAAAAGGTGCGGACATCTCAAATTGCAGTGCGAGCAAGGTGTAAAGCTATGTGTGCCGAAAGTATGGTTCATGAATGAAATCTGGAGTTGCTGCGGATACCAATCATTGTGATGTCCTGGGCAACGGGGTATACATGGTGGTGCAAACTTTCCTCCAGTAGGTCCTAGCCTGCTGGGACCCTCTCTCCGCACACATTTGGTGGGCTGCACATGTCACCTTGCGCAGCTAAAACACAGCAATAATAGTCTTAGTAGTGAAGCAAGAAATAGTAGCAGTAATAATAGGAATCAAGACATCAATAATACAAATCATAAACATCACAGGCTCAGCAGTCATTGTCATGCAACAAGTCGAATGTAGTCCGCGTTGTTCAGATGGGGCCCTGGGTTGTGCAAAGCGGCACCCAACACAGGGATTTGCAAGATTCATGACGACCTAGAAGACATACAGGGGGCCTATTTCGGGGTATGCATAAGTACAATTGCGGTATATTGGGATCAAATATGGGGGCTCCAGAGCTTGTGAAAACCCACATATACAAACGCGCCTAACCCTAGACCCTATTGAAAACATGGGACCACCCAGCCCTTCCTTGTGAGGAGCGGCGCACGCGCCTACCGTCCAGCTCTACAGCGCTGTGCTCACTGCAGGGGCTTTTGCTTTGGGTGGCCAACTAGACTGTTTGGAGGGCACCTGTGTGGTAATCTCAAGGCCTAAGGACTTGCACAGGGTCATTCAAAAATGTATCTGATAGGATGCACAGAAGATCAGTGTGCAGATGGTGAGCACATGCAACCTTGCTCGCACCTCCTAGAATCCCCCCTATCCAGTGATGCAAGCAGAAATTTGCCCACGGCTGTCCACGCCGCATCCATCAAGCCATTTGCAGCTGAGGGCCGGGGACAGGAGCTTGTTCTGGCCTCAGCAGTGGCCCCAGAGGTTGTTGAAGAGCGCAAGCAAGTCTTGAAGTCAATGGATGGGGCGAGAGGTTGTAGGATTAGGGGTCGACTGATGTATTGTTGTTGGTTGGAATCGAAGTTTGTGTATGCAGAGTTCTTAGTTGCTTGGCACCCAGCATCACCCAGCTCTGTTGTCCAGACTTGCACCCACCACTCAAAGTGCATGTATGGCGTGCTCACAGGGGAGTTTCTGAGACTCATCTCTAGGCGTTCCTTCAGAGATTCGCTCATCATCCCGTAGAGTCACCCATGTCACCCGTACAGCGCCAGGATCCCTGAGCCCACTCTTCACATAGCCCGGGGGTGCCTTGCTCGAAATTGCTCCTTGCCAGGAGCCGCCAAAAATATGCGAGCCTGTGACTGATGTGATGGAGGCCGGAAACCGGGCTTTGATGGAGATATAGCTGGCTGCAGCTGGCCATAGTTCGGCTGCATGGAGCAGCTTGCAAGAATCCACCATCGAGAAAGAGCACAGGTCACATGTTGGTTTTGTCGGGTAACGATGTACTTCTGCAGAAGTCCTCGTAAAGGTCTGATGCACATGATTCCTGGGATGCCTATCATGAGTGCAAAAGCACAGAAGTGGCTTCCCGTCTGAGAGGCGCCCGAACCAACGCCGGTTGAGAAGGTGCATCTTGACTCTGTGGGATCAAGGGTTTGATGGACAGACGCTCTTGAAACCATGCCATACTGGCTTTTCATTTCATGGGACATGTCTCGGGCTGCGGGTTCTACTTAGGTTATCTTCGGTTCTTCTGTCTGTGTCGAGTTTGGCTCGGGTCTTGGGTTCGGAGCCAGGGGAAATCATTCACCTCATTTTGTGTGGTGACCGCCTGACTTGGGGTGTCCCAGATGTCCACGTGCTGAACTACTAGTGTTCTAGGTGGCCGAATGGGGGTTTCCCAAAATTACGGGTGCCATTTTGGGGGTCCCCATAATAAGGATTATTGTATTTTGAAGTCCATGCTGGGTTGCACTATTTTTGGGAAACCCTTTTCCTAGCTTTACCTCGGGAGGCTCCTCGTCCCACCACCACCGATGGCCGGGAGCTACGCCCCCCGGCAGTGATCGGGTATCTGGGGTTTATATAGGGATAATGGAAAAGAAAATGGAAACTGCTATGGTATAGGGTGATATAGCGATTATATAGGGATAATGGAAACGAAAATGGGAAACTATTAAAATGGGTTATATGGGGTATATTGGGATTATATTAAAGGGAATATATAGAGATGATGGAAAAGGAAATGGAAACTACTATAGTATGAGAGGGTATATGTGTGGGATATAGGGATGCGAGTGAGGGGGTCTCAACAGATCCGCATGGTTGCATAGCCCTTTGAGTTCTTGTAACACTTGTAAAGGAATTTCGCTGAGAATGTGAGCTCATGCAGACTATGCGACGAACATCTTGTGGTTTGCCTGTTTGCCATCAGTATTTGTTTGCCACGTGTCTGTTTATGATTGCTGATGGTTCTATTTTCACTACACAGGCGGTGACCATGCTGGTGATGGTGATGACTCGGTGATGATTATAGTAAGTATCTTACTGACTCTAAAGCAATCTGTATGATTACCATTCCACTACACCTTGCCGACTGTTTTGATTCCGATTCTGTTCTAGCTTCGGGACACTCAGGTAGCCCTGAGTCGTCCTCCATACTGTTCAGCCCGGATCCCGTGGTGGCCAGCGAGGCAGGCGGTGACTATGATAGGGCATCATAGGACTTTCCGGGTTCATACGTATTGTGTATATGTATATATACATAAATATTTAGGGGTACCCCAACAAATCTAGGGATACATAGGGTTTTCGGGATGCGAAGGGATTACTGGGTTCCCTCTTGAGGATTGTATACGCCTTATTTGGAGACATCCCAAATACGCAAGCAGGCAGCGCACGCCCCTTGCACATAATGGAGAGGCCAATAACCTAGGATTGAACCATGTACAATCCTGACAAGAAAAGCTGCTTTTGTGGGCCCGGCGCGTTTGCGCCAATGTGGGGATGCGTTGCCAGACGGGGCAATGTCTTGGCTTGAGCTGCTCCCATTGCCTTGTTGTCAAGTCTCTGCCTCTCGCAGCTAGGTCTGAATTGGCTATCGGGTTTGGTGTAATTGATCCCCTGTGCTGGTTGCCGAAGGCTTCCACGCGATGTGCCACCGCTGAGAAGTCAACGGTACGGGCCCTTCAGGTTCTTGCGAAGTGTCCGGCTTTGGATGTTGCATCAGTTGGTTGCTGAGCTGTGCACATTACTTGAGGTAGAATTCCGAGCTTCACCAGAAGCTTGCGTAAGCTTTAGAATATGGAAAGCCGTGGACAAGTATCAAATAGCTCTAGTTTACTACGCTAGCATCCTGGTTGCAGTGCATTTGTCCAAAGTCCATGTCCGAATTGGGCTTGCCTTGATCTGAGGTTCAGGTCAAGACAGTGGAGCTGCCAAAGGCACAGCCCTCCTCCGTCGTAGCATGTATGGCCTCTGCCTTTTGCAAAGCTCTTGATGGGGAAGCAAGATGGGCATGAGCAAAATGCTGAGGGGTTGCAAGGTGTGCTCCAGCAGTGCATTGAGGTTGTTGTTGCCAATTGTGCCCGCCATCGCTGAAGGTTCCTGTGGCTAGCAAAGGTCTTCCAACGAACTCCCATAGTATTCAACATATCCGCGACCTTGCTCGCTAGCCAGATTCCTTTAGCCCCAACACCCTCTCAGCGCATGCAGTGGTCAGGATCAAATGGATCAAACGTAAGGCAAACATGTGTAGCCAAAGTCTGCGCTTTCGAGCTGTAATAGTGTGCGAGTGCATCCGAATTTTCACCCATGGACTCCGCGACAGGACGTGTCCAGGCGCGTTCACAGAGGGTTGTACTTGTGGACAATCTCCAGTGCTGCCTGGAGGTTTAAGTAGGTGCTGTCGTCCCAGGAGCCTGAATCAGAACCCGCACGGCTGAATACTGTACACACCGGTCCGACACTCCAGAAACGGAACAGACACTTTCTTAGTTGCCACCTCCCCCTCGCCGCAGCTAAGAAGTGAACAACAAGCTTCTTTTTGGGAACCAAGCGTACTAGCAATACCTACACTGGGCCCTAAAGTTTGTGAAGATTACCTACATTGGGCTATTTGGTTTCCTAGGGTTGGCTCATGAATCGAAATTCAGACTTCGACGCTGGATCTGAGCTCGTCCGTTCAGGTGTGGGCCCGTGTCCGGCCTCCAATTGCCCAGGCTGTACCTGAGAGTCTGCAAGGTTGTTGCTTGGGTTTGGGGTTAGGGTATTTAGTGTATTTAGGGTATTTGCAGTTAAGAGTATTCAGGGTTTAAGGTTTAGTTCTATCATTTGTGATGGGAAGTACCCTTAACAGGATTCATGCAGACTTTTTGTCTAGCTTTGCTATCGCTCATGATGTGAAGAAGGATCTCGCTTTTCCGTTTTCCTGCATAGGGGTGAATCTAAAAACTATGCCCTCCCCTGCAAAATGGCATTCACCTTGTGATGATGGGCAGCTGTATACTTTGAGAAAGGACCATGGGCCCTGTACCGCTGTCGACTGCTGCGAGTCGACCAAGACGGCCCTCCGAGCCTGCTTTGCCAACTTGGATGGGTTTTGTGTAGTTGCGGCGTGTGATGGGTTTTCAATCTACTAACATGCTAAGATGCCCGGGTTTTCATGTTTGTTTAGCCAGGGTTGTTTGCTTTGGCTTAGTCCTTTTCCTTTTGGGGATTCAGGAATGCCCGTGCGCCCATCCCGCTCAATTCAGCCAACTGTAAGTGCCCGGGGCTCTTGCTTGCAATGCAGATCGACTGTGTGCGCATGGGGCAATGTGAGGTGCTTTGCAGGGTAAGCCCCAAAGCGAGGGACTCATGCAAGCCTTGAATTTCAGGTACCGTTGTGAGATGGCTGCAGTCGTGTACATGACACCGAATCCTTGCTTAAGTCTTAGACAGGTGCGCGTGCGAAACGACAGCGAGGCTGTGGAGAGGCTGCTTGCTGGCCAGGCAGGTTGCTGCTCCGTTCTATGAAAGGAGGTGTAGCCTTCGGAGATTCACAGCTCTCGCCTCAGACAGCTGCAGGCTGGAAGGATCTTATGTCAAGAGCAGACGGGAGCTGGGAGAGGGGAGATTTGGCCTGGGCTTGCCTTGCATGCTTTTGAGTGCAGGGAGAACTGACATCATCATCGCCCGAGCCAAAGGCGGATATGGCGGGCTTGCAGACTGTGTGACAGAGTGGCAATCTTGAGCCTTTTCAAACAGACGTGCTGGATACGTGAGTCCCTTTCCCACAGCATTAGGCTACCCCCTGCGTTTTCAGCAAGAATGACTCACGCGCGATGCCCAGCAGGAGTTCGCTTTCGACGGTGTCTTCGGGGAGCAGTCAGTCGCTGCGGCATCGATTGTGAGTTGTATGTTCCATGGCAGGACTGCCAACACAAACGATTATAGCGAATGAAGCCTTTACAGGACACTCAGGCAGCTTTCAAGCAGATGATCGGCAAACTCGGGCCAGCATTGAGTTTTATTCGAGCTGTCGATGTAGAACTGCGCAAGGGGATAGGTTCCATTTTTAGACTTGAGACGTTGATAGATGTTGGTGAGCGCTGGTGATGTGCCACGCTGGCCAGGCACAACGCGATGTCTTCATGCAGATTGGCCTTCCTGTCCTCCGGGAGGCGAGAGAGGTGTAGGATGATGTAGGGCACTATTAGACATTCATCATAGGGTCTGAACTGCTTTAGAAGCCAGTTGCTGATCAGAATTGACGACAGGGCCTCCCAAAGAGCAGCACTGCCCCAAAATCATGGTTGTCTTGTTGAGTTGTCTTGCCAACTCAAGTTTCGGCAACATGAGGCTGCATCCCTGCATGACTGTAAAATCCAGCGATCATGTTCTTTCGAGCGTCTGCTTCATAGTGACAAGCGACATCAAGAGGTTGAGGTAGTGCATTGCAACATGCAAACGCATGTCTGTAAACTTTGTAAACTTCGTAAACCGTTTTCACCCGCCACGCGAGGCACTCCGCGGCATCAACGGCACCGTCCTGGCATATGGGCAGACAGGTTCCGGCAAGGCTCGGAGGGGACAAGCCTACCCCGCAGATTTATTAAAATCAACTCTTTGACGCAACCTGTAGGAAGAGCAATAGATGGCACCTGTCTGAGGAAAGGTAGCAAGGTAGATCCGCAGCGGTTGTGTTCAAGGCATGATCAAACGTGCTGTTCATGCTAAGCAAGCGGAGTGCGATGGGCACTCTCACCATCGGAACGAGAGCAACATCGTTTCTGCATGAGAGATGATTCTTTTGCCCTGCTGGACGGCAAGCCCTAAAAATCCTAAGAACAAGCCGCTGGAAGGTCAAGTTCAACATCCTAATTGTAAGCAAATGTGTATATATATATGTATATATCTATGGATATATCTATGGATATATATAGATAGATAGATAGATAGATATTGATCTATCTATCTACGTCTGAGCAGGATTGTGTAGTGAGTGCATCAGAACACATTCTGCAGCCGCCTGCTGCCCAGACGCACTCACTGCTGCACCAAAGTGCCAAGGGTGAAGAGGCCCGGGAATCAATCATGTGAAAACTTGCACAACAAACCCAAATCAACGATAGTCTAAATCCCTCAAAGGTGGGTTATGTAGGGGATTATGTAGGGTGCCATTGTAGGGCTTATGAAGGGGCATACTAGGAGTTTAGACCACATCTCAAGTGCTTTCAGATGCTAGCAGTATTAGTACAGCGCGAGTCCAACGCAATTGCATTGGCTGCTGGCCCTGTAAGCTATGCTTAACGCATACTGGTTCTTAGGAGGGACCACGGGAATATAATCCCTGCATAATTCCTGTGCAACAATATTACATTCCCTTGTTCCCTACTCAGGACTAGTAAGCAATGGCATGTTGCAATAGGTCCTCGTTACTTCTCAGTCTCAGTGGCCATGAAGCCGAAGCCGTGCTGCACAGAACATCTTCAGGGCAATACTCCCCCCCCTGTATTAAACCACCCCACCCCCCCCATGAAAGAATTCCCAATCTATTATATATTTGGGAGTATCTAATATTTGGGGGGGGGGGGGGGTGGGGAGGGTTGATATTAGGGGGACGGGATTAATGAGTGAAAACACCTGTACCAAGAACCACTCCCATGTGGAGCTTGAGCCATTAAAGCTAGATGATGTAGGGTTGTATATGGATTTTCTGGGGTTTTGTAGGGTTACAAGGATTATGTAGGGCTGCATATGGGTTCTCAAAATTATTGGCCCCTTT
>CAJNIZ010014191.1:0-35916 GCA_905231905.1 Symbiodinium pilosum
TAGTATTAGTACTAGTACTAGTACTAGTACTAGTACTACTACTACTACTAGTACTAGTACTAGTAATAGTAGTAGTAGTAGTAATAATAGTAGTGGTAGTAGTAGTAGTACTAGTACTAGTACTAGTACTAGTCCTAGTACTAGTACTAGTAGTAGGGTACTAGTACTAGTAGTAGTAGTATGGTAATAATAGTAATAATTATAATGTGGTAATAGTAATAGTAATAGTAATAATAATAGTAATAGTAATAGTAATAGTAATAATAATAGCAGTAGTAGTAGTAGTAGTAGTAGTAGCAGGAGTAGGAGTAGGAGTAGGAGTAATAGTAATAGTAGTAGTAGCAGTAGTAGTAGTAGTAGTAGTTCTAGTAGTAGCAGCAATAGCAGTAGCAGCAGTAGCAGCAGTAGCAGCAGCAGCAGTAGCAGCAGCAGCAGCCGCAGCCGTAGTAGCCGTTGTCGTAGACGTAGTGAAAATGGCCAAGGGTTCTTACGCTCGGGACTTAGAACTTAAGACTCAGGGTTTCAGGAACAGCGGCTGAGAGCTGTGGATTGCATGACATAGGGCTCCAGCTCAGGGCTCAGGGTTGAGCTGCGAGAATTGATGGTTCAGGGTTAGGGCAGGGGGTTGCACCTTGTCGTGGGGGACGAAGCCTCAACAAACGCACCGCTGATCCAGCGATTTATCTTGCTTGCCAAAGAAAAAGGCTTAGTGCTAGCCTGGATGAAGCAGAGCAACAACATCCATAATGCATAGGGCTCGGGCTTAATAGGTTCACGGTTGAGGCCTTGCAGTGAAGCTAATTACGGCCACCATCCTTTACAAGACCATGACTCTGAGGCTTTTTCCGAAGCAGGCCCACCAGATCCGGCACTCAGAAGCCCAAATCCTCAAAACCGGACTGGCCTTCCCAGCTGGATGATCGGCAGCCTGCTGGCCTCCACAGATCCTGGGCTGGAATCTGTGTTGGAAAATTCTCTGGTAATAAGTAATCGCAATATTAATAGTAATAGTATTAGTAACCCCTTACCTTAGTGGTCGGCATTCATGGGTCCGCCTACGAATTTCTGTTCAAGAGCCATGACTTTAAGCAGACAGCAAGAAAGGCTGGCCAGTTATAGTGTCCAAAAGCCGACTACTTTCGTTGAATTTGGTAAGCACAACACTCCACCTACTTCATATCAGCAAGGATTTGTCGCTGCAACCATCTCTGCGCATGATAGGGGCTTGACAGCCGCCCAAAGCAAAAAACAAGAATACGCTAGAGATCCTGACAACATCCCCCAACCACAATTGTTGGATACTTTATACACCAAATCGCACACAAGAATCCCACAGGGTGGCCGCGTGCTTCGGGCTGGCGCTGTGACGGCTTGAGAAATTTCCTGGGTTCAAAGACACAGCACTTGCAGGGTTTCGGGTCTACGGTGGGGTTTGGGCTTGAAACATGGGATGCTTCCGCAGCATGAGTCTTTGCTTGGCATCCTGAAACAAAGGTTCATAGCATCAGAAGGTCTATGCATGCTTCAAACACAGACACAAAGTCCTTTCAAGGACGCGTGTTTGCACCTGCTGCAAGTCTCTGAGAACATGATGGCTGAGAATATGCTCCTGAACGCCTTCCCCGCTAGTCGATCGCTGGGAGGAGCGAGTCACACTTGCTCCTCCTGAAACTGCCTAATAGCCCAGGAGTCTGTGTCACTGTCCCATGTCTGCATAGCGGGCAGAATCAGGTTCGTACCAGGCCTGAACACGCAGCAAGTCTCTACAAAGTGCACCTTGCAACGCTGTTGATGATGCTGCTAGCGTTGCCCTTGCAATTTGCATGGCGGCTACTGCTTGCGGTAGGATCTTGGGGATGGCATTTGGGCTGGATCAACTGGGGCCCTCAGGGGTGCTTCGTAAAATTGAGCCCTGGATGAAGAGCATGACGTGAAAAATCTGTTCTGCAGCACAGTACCCCCAATTGCCTGTTCCGGAATGCCGGGGCATTTCAAAATATGTAGGACTTCATCCCAACATGTCCTGCTGCAGCCCCCAGAGTAGCCAGGCTTGTGACTTCAAAACAAACAAACTCCCTGGACTTTTTGCGCCTCAACCACTCCCTCCTGCTATGTCGCCACATCTTTACGCACTCAGCATAACTCGTGTAGTTAATCTGCATGGCAGCCCTACAATATCCTATAATCAACTGATTCATTTAAACTGGCCTGAGGCGGAAGAGGCGTATCCGCGGGGCACCCCGCAGCAAGGCTACAATGTCGCCTTAGCCTTTGTGAAGCTTTTGGGCTGTTTAGGGAAGTCTTCTTCCACCTCTTTGCAAATGAAAGGCCAAGGTTGGTGTTTAGGCGAAAAAGAATTAAGCTACTTGTCAGTCGAGGATTACCTTTCCGCGAATGTGCAGCACTTGCCTCCTGCTACTTGTTGCCAGGCCCCACCACTTCAATCGCTAAATGGTAGTTTGCCCAAAAAATTTCGCACAAAGCAGAAGAGAACGCAAAAGGAACCATTTTGGGCAAACTCCTGCATCCGCCACACCCCTTAAGCCAGGTTGCGTCGCGGATGCCCTCCTGGGAGGCCTAAGGCGGGCAAGAGCTCGTCCACTGGGATGAGATCCTTTGGGCGGGAAATAAGTCGTAACAACATCAGCCATAGTGTCAATAACAATAATTCACACTCATAGTACTTAACAATAGCAGCAACACAAGGAATAATGCAAGAAACCCTGATCATTCATGGACTGTACTGTCGCGGGGAAAACTCTATGCTTTGATGGGGAGGGTTTCAATTGTTTAGAATGGAGCTTACGGTGTAGGATCCTGCTGCTGGGCTAGCTTTTTTCGCATTCAAGCTTGTATAGACTTAGTCTGCTGTTGGGGACTTGCCATGATGTTCCAAAGTCCTTACTCCCTCTCTCTCATCAGAAACTTCCGAGACGTGAGGCAGGACTTCATCTACACCAGGTCAGCCATGGCAACAATGTCGCATGGTCGTGGCTGCACCAAAAAAAAGAAAGTTTCACCGCCCCATGACTAAAAGCAGACGACTTGCATGAAACCTAACGCTGTAACCGCCTGTACATGCAGCAAAGGCTGTTGACTCCGGACATGCAGCACAAGGACACTCCGAACCTGGAAATCATCTTCAGCCAAGATCTCGAAGAACCAAGCTCAACCATTGGCCCTTATCAAGGCCACCAATCCCTGACCCTGAACTTTCGCCCTGAGGAAAGGTCCTTCCCCTCAGTTGCCTGCAGTAGCCATTCAGCGCCCTTCAGATGCTTGGGGTGGAAGGGCCATTACTGGAAAAGAAGATCGGAAGTTAAGTTCCAGGTCCTGTTGGATTTTTCTTACAGGAATGACACAAATTCAAGACAAACATTCCAACAAAGCTGAAAGCTACTAGGAAGATCGGCAGTTTGCACTCAGGTGGGGCGTTTGGGGCGTGATGTGAGACACTCCAGGATGCAGTGCCCCATGAGGCAAGACTTCTCAGAGGTTCAAGTTGTCGCACCACCAAAAACCAGTCAAGACCCACGCTTCACACTCTGACTACCGCTGCACTCCTGGCTCGGATTACTGTGGCAATTTTTCATGATTATTGAATTTTTACTACAACTCCAAATCTACTACTAATCCGAGTAGTACCTTTCTTGTGGTCGGCAAGAACCATCACCTTCAACAGCAGGCTGGCCTTCGCCGAGCAAAGGTAGGCGTTCGTGCCATAGCACATGTCCGACACAGGGGAGACCAGTCCTCTCACCAGAGAGCTCGGGAGCAATTGCATGGTGTTTGGCCGTCCTTCTGCGGAGCCCCTTTAATGTGTGCGGCAGGATGCTCCGCAGCGCTTTTGTTTGAGGCCTCTATCATCCCGAGTAGAGATGCCCACATATTCCTGGGCCATCTCGCGATAGTTCTGGACGCCAGGACTGGCTTGCTTGGAAGTTAGTCGATGACGTGGCCTTCTTCGGGGCTTCGTTGATCGCCAGCGAGATCTGTGGGGGCCAGGAAGCAAACGTCCCAATCCTTGGCTGCTTTCGCAACATCCGTTCTCCTGTCTCTACGGAACAAGGTTCAAGGAAAGGAAGTTTCAGCCCCAGACAGGGTTTAAGGGCTATCCCTTTCATCCCCACCTAACCCTCCATAATCACTGTACACCCTCCGACATGGGGCAAGGCTCTTCGGGCAGCGCTGCCAGCGTTGCAGCAACAAGGGAACCAGCATTGGCGGCAGGCAGGGCATCATCCTCGAGGATCAGAGTCGGGCCTTAGCAGGAGCTGGATTTGAAATTTGAAAGGGAATCTGTCTAGGTCTAAAGGTTAAAACGGATGCTGTGGGGCTTGATGCATGTTTCTCGGCCTTGGTAGGGTTTTTGTAGCTGGTCCTCATATCGCAAAATCCTCGGTCTGGAGAAGGGAAATCCGAGGCTATGCGCTAGCATGTCTGTTCGGGTATGCCGCGTTTCTATTTTGTATTTCTAGACTTAGCTGATGCCTGTCTCAGAAACTGACTCGGATGTGAGGAACGCCTTAAGCTTTTCATTAGTATGCCTTTCCATCTAGCCTGGGCAACATTGAGAAGTGCGGGATGGTTAGTAACGGGGGCTCGATGTTGGTTGCGGACGGACTGCTCAAGAGTATGATTCCTTCTGTTGGGATCCTAACTGGGAACAACGCCTTGGGGGTTACCAAGGGGCCATTTACTCAGCTATTAGTCTATGAACCACCGTGTTGTCCAGCCAGCCAGTCGTTTGCATGTCCGTTGCAGCACGGAGCATTCTCACAAGAACTACGTTCACCCTGGATCTCAAAGTGATTCCTCCTCCCGCTAAGCGTTCGACTGGGCCCTTGCTTGGACGCTCTCAGCCATGCCTTTTGATGCGTCAGGGCGCAGGCCACCTCGGGAAGTTGCAACTTTGGTAAGTTGGGGATGGGAGGGTATCTTGTGGAACAGCAAGGCGCTGAAATCTGGGGCACATGACTATAGGCATTTTCTTCTGTCCTACAATGAGAATCCCAACCAGAATATCTAGATACCTGGGGCTTAATACTTCCTTGTCCCTCTTTAGCATCGGATTCGCTCGCGCGCTCCCCCAGGAATTCAATTCCATGGCTTCAGCCAAACCTCCTAGGTTCTCCCGCGTGTACGCTGGCGTTGGCAAAAATAACTTCTCACATGCGCGCGACTGCTATGCAGGTCAGTCAATCATCCGGCTGCGCTCAAACTAGCATGCTGCGCATCAGTGGCCGCGTCAAAGCACCTACACGACAATTGCCAGCAAAACTGCCAATGAGGGAACCCTGCCAAGCAAGCAAATGCTGACTACGTGTTGCCACTGCTTGCCAGTCTGGACATCCCAGTACTTTCGAAATCTGACACTGCAGCTGAACCAGGCCCAGAAAAATTAAGTATCCCACCGTATGCCTAGATACTAGGTCAACTCACACCGAATTCTAAACCCACCCTCGAAACAGCTACCCCAACCCTCATCCCGTGAGCATACAATGTGTACCTAGAATGGAAAGGTACCTTTGAGAAGTCTTTAGCCAACACGTGACACCCCCTAGATTAAAAGAGCTTGTTTTGGGCCAAATTAGGGGTTAGAGGCTACTTCAAGGGCAGAGTCATTTCAGAACTCCTAGAATGAGAAGTTTTGTCGGTCGAGCCACACAAAAATTCGTAGGGCTTAGGTTTAGTGTAAGGTAATGTAAGGTGTTGGTCTGAAATCTGAAGAGTCTGAGGCTTATCCATTTAAAACCAATAGTTGTTGCTGAGCTCGGATCACTCTCTGAGAAGCCCCATACCCACACAACATCCAACCGTTGATTAGTCTATTGGGGCTGCCCTTTGGATTTTGTATGTTGGGATCAAAATTGGGCTTCCTCACCGTCGGAAACACCCTTGTAGAACTCCCTTGAAAAATAAATGCCCCTGCAGGATCCTTTGAGAGTCGAGGAGGCCCTGCGCAAGCATAAATAGTCACATATATATGTGAATGTATGGGTATGCATATATGTATATACATTTATTTATTAGGGTCCCAAACCACTGCAAAAGCCCCAGTTTCAGTTCTCTGCTCCATTTTGCATTTGATTCTCCATTCTCAGGTAATATACCTGAACCCTCTAAATGGGGCCTCTCCCCAAAGCATGGGCCGGTTGTAGAACGGTGCGAGGCGCCTGCGTCAAAGGATTGCTGGCCTCTAGTAGACCCCAAAATGCAAGGACCCTTCGTGTTCATTCCCTCAACCCGCACTTTCCAGGGTGTCAGGCTGGAGGCCTGTGCGGCTTCAGGTGCCGGGCCCACTTGCATGGCAGTTTTGGGCAGGGAGTGCTTGCTGTTCGCGATTCGAGTTTAGCTTTAGCCCTGGGCTTGCATTAAAGGCCGCAGGCGGTGTAACCACCCAACGCACGCAAAGCTGCGGGCTTCCTGCTGAAAAACAGACAAAGAACACAAAAGTTCGAAAGCTGCAATCACAAAGTACCTGGTCAATGTGGCATGGTTCAATTCCTTAAGCAAAAAAGGAGTACTGAGCAGGCTTGCAGGCATGCCGCCAGTGCGGCATATGAAACCCAAATTTCTGAAAACGGGAAGTGCAGACCCGGTAAGTCCCTCCATACAGCAAACCTCTTTTAGTTGCCCAACCATCCCCAAATCACGCCCCCTCTACAAGCGTTCTCGCCTGACAAAGCCCCAATCTTTTCCCATGCATCACAGATTATTCCTATCCCTTCATTTTACGCAACTTGAGGACGACAGCGCCTCAGCACCGGGACCGGCAAGAATGGCTCTGACCAACTCCGGCCTACCACAACTCTGAGTGCGCTCGGCTTCGGCTTTAGGAGTGTATGCGAATCTCCCAAAAGCCCAGGATTGTTGAAACAATCCCTGTTAAGGGGCACTGCATACTATTTCCATTCCTTTGTGACTCCCTCACTTGTTGTCTGAGCAGCTGCGGTGGCGGTACTGGCAGTAACAGTAGTAGCGGGAGTAGCAGCAGCAGCAGTAGCAGCAGCAGCAGCGTACTGCAGCAGCAGTAGGAGCGGGAGCAGTACCGGTAGCAGCGGCGGTAATTGCAGCGGTAGCAGTGCCAGTTGCAGTAGTAGTACAAGGAAACTTCCTCAAGCCATCTGGATGTTCGCACTGTTCTGTGGATGTCTTGGGGTTGGGGGTTCATAGGAATGTTCTGTTGAAATTTCTTGGTGTTGTGGGGTGGCATCATAAGATTCTGGCTAAGATTCAGTTTGGTCATTTTGGTTCTTGGGTCTTGGCGGCGGCTCTACTAACCTTCTGTTGAAAGTGCACCAGAGCAAGAATAAGCAGTTGCTGCGACTCTTGCTAACAGTCAAGTGAAAGCAGTTGCCACTGCTGCCACCACCGCTGCTGCGGCTGCTGCTGCTGCTGCTGCTGCTGCTGCTGCTGCTATTGCCACTCCAGGGGCAACTGCAACGCAGCCGCAACTTAAACCACAACAACGACAACAACTACAACCACAACAATTGCCAGCTCTTTGCCTATGATTGCTGCTGCTATTAATGCTGGCACCACCAGTGCTACTTCTGCTCCCTCTGCTACAACGACCGTTGCTGCTGCCGCTGCTAATTCCACCCCCACACAAGTATGTACAAAACTTTGCCACATCGTATTGATTTCATTGGATTGACGGGCGTTTTAGGCTACAGCAAAAACCGTGAAAATCCTAGACTCAACTACATCGCCGAGCATAAATTGCGACAAGATTGTAGGGCTAGCTAAGATAGTAACTAACAATGGTCTGCAGCGTACGCATCCCAGAAGTTAGGCTTCGTTAGATGCGCGGCGCCACCTGCAGCTCAAATGTCCAAGGGCCCCGATGAGGGAAAATTCCGGATAAACCCCAGCCATCTGCAATTTCTCCCCTAGCTCGTTGAGCGGACTGTCTGGTCTGGGGCCCAATCTGCAATACAGACGGACCCGAATGAAAACTGGCCAAGACGGCCACAAAGACGGCAAACCGCAGAATTCCTGAAGATGGGAGAAGGCGCAACTTGAGAAAAAGGAAAAGAGTCTCCCCATCCTTGCTGGCATAATACAAAAGCCTTTGACCAGGGCTAGTCGATCTTATAACTCAATCCAATGAAGCACTACACGCCAATAAGGCACAAAACAAAAATCTGCGTGCCAATTTGGGGGGACAGATCTCATTCCAGCTTGTTCAAATCACATCCCAGTCCGTATGTCTAGCTAGCACAACTCTCAGGACATGTGCGGTTTGAGGGCAACTATCGAACAACGTCCGGGCTGCTACCGAGAAAGAGTCCTCGTCAGTCCTGTCTTAGGGCAGAAGCGAATGATTGCCATGGCCCGCGAAGCCCTCGGGGTTGCACATATCATGAGGACAGATAGATGCTTACTTTTCTCAGCTTGTCCCAAGGGCTGACGGCTCTCAACAATCCGCGAGCATGGATGCTCACCACTTCCTATCGCTGGCTGCTTGTGCCAGCTTCTCAAGGGACTACTAGGAAGTCTGAGGGTTGGTTCCCGAAATCAGCAACATGAACCGCATGACTTCCCGGCAGCAGCCCGCACCGCAGGCTTGCAAAGCTTCATGTATTAGAGCAGAGCTCCAAGCTCAGCACCGAAGATGTAAGCTGCAGCTCTCAAGCCCTAGTTGTATGACTCTTTGACCTTTCTCGACCTCCTTGCATTGCTTGCCAATCTTGTTATTGCGGTGGCCATCCTTACCGCCGGAACTACACTAGGAAGCACGGTCTCTTTGCAGTTTGGCTCCACATTGCTTTCGCCGCGGAAAGAGAAGTGGTAGTTGCGTGAGGACTAGTCGCGATCTCTACTACTGGGCCTATCCACCGCACGAACTTCTACCTTTAAGGTGCGATCTAGATAGGAAGGACTGTGGGAAATTGTGCACGCTTTGTCCTTACCTTATCGTTTCTGCTTCCAACCCTGCATGCTCCATGCTAAGCCTTGCAAGCTCAGCAGAAACTTGCACAGCACGTCCCCGGTCATGCTAATGCCAGGACTGCGCCCCTGCGAGAGCACCATCACGCCACAGCCTGTTCACTGAAAGGCCGCGACACCCAAGAGCAGGGAAGTTGCACACACGGCCGCTAGGCGTCCGCTTCCGCTGTTTGTCAGGGTACCATCTGAGGTGGTAGTCGTCGTCGTGGTAGTTGTTGTGGAGCTGTCGGCGCCAGTTGTTGTCGTGGTGCTGCTGCCGTCATCAGCTGCTGTTGATGTTGTCGTGGTGGTGGTCGTAGCACCACCAGTGCAGGTGACACCGGTTCCGATGCTCTTGTCGGAAAGGCATGACGATCCAAAACCACAAGTGCCCCACCAATCCGGATCCTGGGAGGACATGGTGGCTGCCGAGTTGCTGGAGGGACAGGTGACTGTGGCGACAGATGCGGTACCTCCATCTTTGCAGGTGACGGTTCCCGTTGCACCTGCAGCAATCGTGGCTTCGCCATCGAAGTCCCAAGTGCTGGGCGACGCTGAGGCACACTTCGGTGGGCTGGTCATCCAGGCCCATTTGGCAGACACGCTGCTCACACTGGCTTGGAGGAAAAAGACCGGCAGCAAATTTGCCACCGCTGCACCAAACACTGTGGCCACAATGCTGCGCTTGACAGCCATTGCAAGTAGTTTGCAAGATGGCAGGGCTTCAATGGGACCGGGAACTTGATGCTGGTGCTGCGGATATGCCACCTTCAACGCCACAAGTGTCAGGGCGTATGTTCTGCGCAGGACAAGGCTTGGGCTTGGAGAACGCGTGCTTTCTGTGTGCCACGGGCTAATATGCACGAAAGACCAAGGAGGATGTTTCCTCAAAGGGTGTCTGCGCGCATGCGCTCATGCCAACAGAGCAGCACGGTCATTATGAACAGGTGCAACACAGGCAAATGTAAGAATGAACAGCTTAAGCAATAGGACCTACTTTCAATCCAGTGACTCGGGTTCCATGAGTGCGGTTGGGATTTTGTAGACATGTACCGCTACGCCCTGTCCAAGTCGATATCCCAGCCTCGCAGCTCATCGTCCTCGAGCGCGGCTCTCTCTGTCGCATGTTGACCCTACTTGGCTCAGTCATTGCTTTTTCATGATGCTCTGAGCAGTGAGTGACAGAAGTGTCCTTACCAGCCTGGGTGGTGAGCACTACCACCTCCAATCTCATCACGAGAACTACAGGTGTGGTGACGATGATCTCTGCTGAAACTGCTCCTTATTCTGTGGTGTGCAGGAATTCACCTTTATTATTCAGACGTGTCTTGGACCCGGCCACCCCACCATAAATCTTGTGGGGCTCCCAAACCACTAGTTGAGCTTTTGACCTACAATCCCTGGATGACGTGTCCTTGTTCATGGAATTGTCGGGGCGGTCCTTTGGGGACAATCCGCGGATTCTCTCTGCTACGGCTCAAATAGTGAATGAACCAACGGCTGCCATTGCTATCGCTGAAAAGGTCCTCATCCTCCTCCAGGGTTCCACGATCCTTGTCCCAGGAATCATTCGACCAGTCCCAGCCTGTCAAACAAAAAAAGAGTAAGGTCAAAGTCCTGAAACGGATGCTAATGGTGAAGATATGCTAAATCCTGTTGGGTGCTGGTCTTCCTGCCCCCTTTGATCCAAGGATGGACGCTTAGTCATGACTTGGAAGCACAAGGTGTGCTTTTGAGATCTTGCAGTTCGAAAGCACGAATATGAGGCAAACATAGAGCTGCACTATCCGGAGCTCGTGAGTTTCACTGCATTTCTTCTTGCAAGGCTTGTTCGGCGTGGCCAGATCTGCGAAAGGCATACGCCAACAATACCGTCCGTCTTTGCAGGCATCAGACTTAGAATCCTGTTTATAAGGAGACATGGCTGGACTCAAATTTGGTGCATTCCCGGCAACAAGCAACATGGAAGACTCCAATGTGGGGATCCTGACCGTGCTAAGTTTACTGCATGCCTTGGAAGCCATTACTTAAGCACATCCCTCAAGTCTGTACATACCATGCTGGAATGTGCTTGAGCCCCAATATATACCCTATAACCCCTATACAACCCCAATAATCCTGTAGTTTCCATTCTATTTTCCATTATCCCCATATAGCCCCTATATTCTATAGTAGTTTCCATGTTATTTTCCATCATCCCCATATGGCCCCTATATAACCCCTATATACCCCTGTATAATCCCAGTTTCCATTTAATTGTCCATTTTGTCCATTTGATTCTCCATGATAGTAGTTTCCATGTTCTTTTCCCTTATCCCATCCTCCCTAAATAGTAGTTTGCATTTACTTTTCCATTATCCCCATATAGCCGTAATATAGCCCCTATACCATAGTAGTTGCCATTTTCTTTTCCATTATCCCATCCTTGTTCTCGTCCGGGCCTCCGTACACTCGCGGAGGAGTTCCCGACCCGCGGAGCTCCTCCCCATCCACGGCGTCAACAAAGGTTCCGGAGAGGTTCGCCCTGTGAAGGGCCTGCACTTTGTTGATTTCGAGAGGCAGGTTCCTGGGATAAGGGGATTCCAGGGCTCAGAGTTCAGAAGCGTTGTACCCAGCAGTTCGTTGCACTAGGCTTTCAGGACCTCTTCTGTGGACTCTTCAATACTTCTAGCGTCCCATATGATCCCCGTAGCCGACCCAGGAGGGTGAGGAAGTGAGCGCGAGGCCTCAAAAGCCGAATTCTATAGGTCGCAGAGTCCCGGCTCCTTGTTTGCTGTTTTGGGAGACTCCTGAACTCATGTGTATTATGCAGTGGCTGTCAATCGCCATATAGGCTCAGATACATGATGAAAATCCCCAGACAAAAATCCGTTTAGCATCTGCCCTTTTGAGGCACGGGCTGGAGCGGCTGCTCCCCGACTGAAACTTCAACCAGCCACCACGTGCTATTAACATGATGGCTGGCTGCTGGCTCTCAAGGCGGGAAAGGACAT
Source organism: Symbiodinium pilosum (assembly GCA_905231905.1). NCBI lineage: Eukaryota > Dinophyceae > Suessiales > Symbiodiniaceae > Symbiodinium > Symbiodinium pilosum. Next base: position 11,928 of record CAJNIZ010014191.1, read on the forward strand.
GGCACCCGCCCTGCCGAGCATTCCCATTTCAATTGAGCTGATCAACCACATCCCTGCAGTAACATTCCTGGTGTTCCTATGCTGGATCCTGGAAGGGCCTGGCTAGGGCTACTCCACGGTGGTAATGCTCACTACTGCGGCTGCACAGCCATCTGTAGCCTGAAGCCTTGGAACCTTGCCGGCAACGAGCATCTACCCTCTACTGAAAATCCTACAAACTGCATGATGGCAATGCCTTTAGTCGAATAGGAAGTTTAAGGACTGGGCGACCAGAATGGTGCACGCAACCACCGCAACCCTCAAGGAGGAGCAGCGATACTTGAGAAAGTGCACTCCTGTGCTCTGTGGCAGTTACTCGAAATCCCGCTACGCAGCGCCCCAAAATGAGGCAGTCCTTGGTTTGGAACCCTCAAAAAGCATCCATCAAAAGCCCTCAAAAAAACTAAACACAAAGGCCCAAACAACAGCTGCTTTTGCATAACATCTTCCGAAGGCCTCAGACATGCGCAGGCGTCTGTCTTCGCGCCTCTGAGCTTTCCAGCAAATCGGGGGCATCCCACAGCTTCACGTACTAAAGGAGCCTAAATCACTGCCAATATCATCTAAGGTCTATTGGAGGTACCCTAAACCAGAATTACAAGAAATTCAGGGCCACCATGTTCTGAAAGCGATGGGTCCTTTTGCGGGTGTCCTTCTTTGATTCTTTGATTCTGGAGGTGAGGGCGAATGCTAGAGCTGAAATGACCAGGCCACGGCTCAAGGCTGCGCTGCAAAAAAAGTTACCTCTGGTTAGCAGGGACTGAAAGAATGGAAAAGGAAATGGAAACTACTGTCCTGTATTCTTAGTTATATAAGTTATATAGGACTACATAGGGATTATATAGAGGTTCTATATGGATTATATAGGGTGATATGGCGGGCTTTTATGGGACTACTATACGGTACGGATCTATTCCTTCATTCCTTGCTAACCAGACGTAATTAAGAAGAATATTACTACAAATCTCAGAAGAAGTTGTCCCCTTTTCTCCCCCCACCTAAAACTAGGCCTAATGCAGAGTATGCTGGCCAGGTAATTACGTCATTCCTGGTGGACCAGCGGATATTATCCCAATGTACTTGCGGGTGCCCAAATCATACTCACTTTTTGCGGGCCCTGTCGTTGAAGATCCCTAGGCTCAGGATCCACCGTCTAATGTGTTGAGGACACGCGCCGGAGACCCCGCGCCTGAGGAGATTGCAGCACAAGATGTGCGCCGCCATGCCAGGTGCCCTTGACCACGGACATGGCTCAAAGGTGCTGCAGTCAGCATCTCTTGATGAAGGAAAGTATGGGACAAATGCGGCCAAGCGGCGTGAGTACTATGTCTGTGCTTGCGCTATTTCTGCCCCACTGCTGCTACCTCGCCTCTGAGTCTCACAACTGCTGCAACCATCGCTCGCTGACGTCCGCTGTGCTAACGCCATTTCCTATCTATCTTCACGTCAATAAGACAGAGCAGAACCTGTTTTGGCAGTGGCTGGGACGACCGATCTGAGCAACTCGCCCACCGTGCCATTGTACAGCTCTGTGTGGGCAGGTTAGTGCATTGATCTTGCATTGCATTGATCTTGCATAGATTAATTGGCAAGCTTTCCAAGACATGATATGTAGTCTCACCATACTTTCCTTCCAACCAGCGGCAACCAGCGGCACGCCTGTCTATCTCACATTGGCGATCGCATCAAGAAAGCCCCATGTTGTCACAAACTTGCAGCTCAATGGTGGCCGGCAGTCAAGCCCAGAATGAATAACTCAATAATTACCCAAAAGTCAAAATTCAAAATCCCCAAACCCAAAAATGACAAACCCTAAAACACAAAAGCCCAAAAGCCCAAAAACCGAAAGCGTGAAACTGTGACATAAACTTTTTTTCAGCAGCCACAGCGCAACTCGCAGAGTCGCACGGAAAGTTTGGACCGCGCACAAACGGTGGGATTCCCAAAAAGGAGGGATTTCTGAAAATGAGGACCGATGAGTTTTTCTCATCAGTGGTGCTCTATGCTCACCGCCTGGGCGGAGAGCACAACAATGATGATGATGATGATGATGATGCTTGAAGTTCTGGTAATCGTAATTTTCAGATGTGGTTGGAGCAGGCATCCCTCTACGTTTTCTGGCTGCGCCTGCAGCACAGATTGTGGCAAAATCATGGTCCCAGCCAGCCGTCAAAAGGGCCACCTAAAGACAACATAACTTGTCTACCCCTGTATGACCCCAATGAGAAATAAAAAAGGGACCCCGGATTTTCAGACGTGACTTTTTGTGCCCTGGATCATCGTAGTCTGGCGCGCAGGTGCCAGGGAGGCAGTTCTGGACAAAGCCAAGGACAGAGTTTGGATGACATGTGCAATGATAAGATGTGCCTTCCCCAAGAAAATGAACATCCCATCCCCCCACAACTGTAGTTGCACATCTTATATGCACGCACAACTACGTGTAAACACGCATGTGTGTATACATGCGGGTGCTATATCAGGAATATCCATTGTTAGGGGGTAGGGATGCATTGTTTTGGACAGAGAATTACATACAGCTGGCTTTGGTAGCCGCTTAAACTGCGCTCTGCAGAAGGATGAGGCAAGGCCTGCCAATCGGGGCACTGGAGCTGCCAAAGGATTTTTAGATCCAACTCCATCACATCAAGCCCTGTATCACTTATGGGATCCCCGCTATGATACCCAGCTACGATACCCAGATACCCGGGGTCCCCTTTGCCTCATCAAATTACAAAAGCAGTCTTGCTCTACATTGGCGATCATGGTATTCGTGTTGAAAAAGACACCTTTAAGCCTGCATGGCCCTGAACCCCTCCGAAAGCCATAGATCTCCGCACGACAGCTGCTTAAGCTTTAGGCCTTCGTGCCTTCTCCAATGCTGGCACGGTCAGAGGCCAGCAGATCAGTTCACACCCAACTGAGTTTACTGATTACCAAGGCTAAGGTAGGGTTTCTCAACCTCACAAGGCAATCGAGCCCTTGATGCAAGATGTCCAAGCACGGCCACAAACGTGGCACAACCGCTTCTAAAAGGTCCGTGTAAGTCCTCATGAAGTCGTAACTTCCCACCCTCCCTGGCCAGCCTCGGAACAACAAAAAGCTACCTGAACCATGATCGGCCCTAATCTAGGTTGCTGATAAGGAACTTAAATTAAGTTACTATATTGGGGAAACCCTATTATTTGTTATATATACCCATTATAGTAACTTAATTTAAGTTCCTTAACAGCAACCCAGTAGTCCCTAAGCCCCAGGAAATCTCAAACGCAGCTCCTGCTGCGAAGCTGCGTTGGCTCCATGGCAGATTCCGAGAGGACAGCCTCGTCTGGAGCCAAGTCTAATAAGAATTGTAACAAAAGTGAGAATATATTGGGATAATGGAAAATCAAATGGAAACTACTATAGTATATTGGGGTTTATAGGGATAATGGAAAAGAAAATGGAAGCTACCATAGTATAATGGGATGTGACTGAATAATTGTAATTAGGTGGCTTCGGGGTCGGTTTGCCAGTTTTCTGAACATCAGGTTCTCCTGCAAAGGTCATTTTTTCTGTTGGACGAAATTCTGAATTTTGACCCCTTGCATAGGGCTGGGGTCCCTGTTGGGTGGTTTCCGTGAACTCTACAAAACTGATAAAGCCCAAACTCCGCAAAGACTTAAAACTCACGACCCCAGCCAGGAGCCAATAAACACCTTCTCTTAATCCTCTATCTAATCTACCGACGCCTGAAGCTCTTCAAAGCAAGCCCTCAACTAAGCTCAAATTCTAATTGGTCATTCCGACCATTCTTATACGGGAATTTCCCCAAAACTTTAGGGTCATTGGGCACCCTCATCATGGGGATCCTACAATTCCGGGCCATGCAACGGCACCCCCAGTGTGACAATAGCAGAGACAGTAGACGCGGTAGGCCGCAAGCTGTCACGCATCGTTCCAATCCCAGAAAACCTGGCGCTGAAACCCACAACTCAAGCCATGAGCTTTCTCATGGATATCCATCCAAGACCTCAAACCTAGGAGCCGCAGCTGAAGGCTAAATGAGGGGTTGTTGGGGACCTGGGGACTTGAGCGCATTTGCGAGAATCAATCATGGCCAAGATGCTATGTTAGATTTCTATCCAAAATGACCGCAGCTCATCTGCTCATGTTGCGCAAGGAAACACCCTATTTTGGGCGCATCGATGCTCAGGATCCTAGCATTCCAAGAAGCTGGACTTTGACCGCCGCTGGACCGAAGGAAATGAAAAAAGATTTCAAGCAGTGGCTTGTCTTGGAGTTCTTGCGATGGATCCTAGTAGCTTGGGGGGTCAAAACCTGCTATGGAACTTCTCGATTCTCCGCACCAAAAACCTACATGATGGCGCAAACGCCTACATCTTCAAAAAAGCTCGTATGTAAGTTGAAAAGGGATCCCTTGTAGATGGACGTCGCTGCGGAACGGTGCCATATGGGGTCACAGCTTCATCTAGAGGAAACCATTTCTGAGAGAAGCCTGGTTACACCCTAGGCCCTGGCCAGGATCCATCTCACCGAATCTCACCCCCATGGAGCCCCTCTAACCCCTACAAAGCCCATAATTCCGGAGAAGCCCTTGCAAAAGAGGTTGCAAAGCCCTTGCTAAAATGCCGAGGCCAAAGCCGAGGCCCTGTGGCAGCTACGAGCCAAGAAGCCTGGCCGCATGAGCTATAGTCTGAACTCCTTCAAGGGGGGGTTATTAGGGGATTATATAAACGGACTACCATCGCGGTTATTAAAGGGGATACTAGGAATTTTGACTATGGGTCACATGCCGGAAATTAGGAGTGCCAAATTGCGCTCCCCTAATCAATCAGGATGATGATGTGTTGGGGCCTATGTTGATTTCTCCCTATCCATGGGAACTACCAGTTGGGTTCAGGGTTATGGCTTACAGTTAGGGGCTGGTCGGACAGATTTGAGGAACCCTGTTTATGAAGATGTCCTCTCCGTCTAGGCCAACTTGTACAGTTGCGGTACACGGTTTAGGCCCTGGGCTTGCCAGCTTAGGGACAAAGGCTTGCACATGGGGGTTTAAGGCTTAAGGCTCAAGACTTTGTGGGGGGTGCGTTTGGGGGTTTAGACTTTTTGAACTCATCCGCCGCAAGCCCCAAACCCTGAGTCCCCTCATGGTTTACGGCCAGCGACAAGAAGAATAAACCAATCCTGAGGTCAACTTCAGTAGCCCAGCATCCTGGCAATAACTCTGATGAGACCTTTGAAGAAACACTGCATCAACATGGCGCCACACTTTCAGCGGTGCCAGCAATCATGCTTGTGTGGCTCAGTTTGGTCATGAGAATTGCAGCGGCTGCAATCGCGCAGAAACAATTGTGCAGTCAACAGCAACTCCTTTTTAGGAATAATGCGATGATCTATATGACAGCTTCAACTACTGAACCGCTCAGCTGAGACCCTGCGCTCCTTCTAGCCCAGAGAGGTCTGCGTGTAAAAAACTGAAGAGCCACTCCTTCGTGTCGAGGAAGCCGCTCATGTCACTGTCTATGGCCTGAAATGTGCCAGGAGGAACGTCGCGGAGCCCTGTGTTTAGCTCGGAAGGCGAGACAAGCTTGTCACCATCCACATCCAGCTTTCGAAACGTAGCTCTGCGGCTGTCAGCCATGAAGTAAACGTAGAGGACGAAGGGCATCAGCAAGAGCCCAAATGGCCGTGGCCTCGGGCCAAGCTTCAGAGGCCCGATCCTCCTGTATTTTTCGGGAAGGTCTGGGATGCCATCATCCCAAGCTCTCAAACGCAACTGGGATAGCTGATGCCTGCGGCCTGGGCGTGACACATTTGGCCCGGGCGAAGCATTCGGCAGGAAGGTGCATGTGGACACACACCCTGCCAGTAGGGCAAGAATGCATGGAAAGAGAGATCTCGATGGGCACGCGCGGCGACATCTCCAAGAACCCTGCATGGTAAGGCGGAGCAGCTTGCTAGGTATTGAAGCTGATGGCTGCCTCAAGCAGCGTTTGCATCGTCTCCTGAATGCCCCGAATATTCAGCAAGCAAGCAAGCAAGCAAGCAAGCAAGCAAGCAAGCAAGTAAGCAAGCAAGCAAGCAAGCAAGAGATGATCTCCCCTGCAGGAATGACCCAGTGAAGGCAGGACATGTACGATAAAAACCGGGCCCGAATATGCCACAAACCCGCTCCCCTTGCAGCCCTAGCATTCAACATCATGTTGCAGTCTGCTCTGCTCTAGGCGTGAAGGATTCATCAACTCACAACACAAGCTTCTATCACGAAGTGGCATGTGCACACCCTAAAAAATACCGGCCACATCTTCCGGCTTCCGGGCTCCACTTCTCCCCACCAAGAAAGATACGTGCTGCATGGACGGCGGTGTGAGACGGAAATGCGAGTAGTGGGCAGTATCAGTCCCTATGAACACCTCGTTCACCAGAAGTTACTGTAACAAGGGGGTTGGGTAGCTGCAACCTCCACGAGCTAGAGTAGGGGCTTACATGTCAGACAAACAGGCCATCAGCAATAGAACAACACAAAGTCACAAACAGCGACGGGAAGGTAAGTTTTGGTTGAAGGCCTGGCAAGTCACTGCATAGAACAAAATGCAATGACCCTGACGGTGGGGGTCCAGCGATCTCGTGCCCAGGAGAGGCTTGGGCCACAAGAACACTCATGATGGCGCAGGGGAAGCATGCTGGAATGCTGGAGTGAACGAAAGGAGTGAGAGTTGCGTAGGCAATTCTAGAAACACACCCGTAACTTCATGGGATCCGAAAGTGGCCAGTACAGGTCTACTCCTATGGGGCTCATGTGAACATCGAACATTTGCATTTGAAACAGCCATAACTGATAGCTTCAACACACCGAAATTACAAACACGCACAAACAACGCCGCTGTCTCAAGCAGCTTCAGGCCTGCTTGAACCAAAAGAAGCAGAACTCCCCCCACAGTCCAAGCGACGTTGAGAAGGGCCAGGCCTGCATCTACCTCCACTCGAGAAATTGCTGCGGAAAAGTCATACTGGGTCCCGGACATGTCGGATGCGGGATACCTCTAAACGATGGAAGGACCGCTTAAGAAGACAGAAAAAATTAGGATTCTGACAGCCGTGGACCAACAAGTCAATGCTAGACCTCTGCAAAATTCTTGAAGTGGGCATCTGTATACCTGCCGAGCAGAAGCCGCATCTTCGGCAAGACTGCACAAGCGGCAACCGGATGGCGCCAAAATGCAGTGCTGTCGTTTTCACCGGTCTGCAGTCCCCTAACTTATCTTGCTCTTGCTCTGGAGGATAGCGGGCCACATCCATCCACAACGCACGTCCCATCCAACCAGTTGAAGATGCAGAAAGGGCGTGCCTGGATCTGAGTATCCTGAGCCAGGCAACTTTTTCCTCGTGGCACATGCACACGATGCAGCAATCTCATGGGGCAGACTTAGACGAACACGTGCGACTTCCATGACAGCCAAAAGCAACAATGTTTGTCTGCCTAACAATGATCTGACCCACTGGCTTTCGCTGCATAAAACTTGAGAAGGCCTAATTGGCCAAGTTGTGGCTTGCCGTGTGCGATGCTACTAGGCAGATGTTGCGAAACGGACTGCTGGTATCGCCCGTAGCCCGATTTTTACATACAATGGATTAAAAGCTTGAATCGCAATGAAATCTTGATGATTACCATATCATTGTACATTGCATTTTCCGCACCAAGCTTTCAAAAGCGCTCATGCCCAGGACATATGCTCCGTAGCTGCTTTTTCCAGCCTAATCCCAACGTGGGAAGAGACCAGGAATTGCCAGAAATCATTGCAACTGGCAAGCCACACGCATGGAGCCTCCGTTTGGAGGGATCTCCAGTATTTTGCCAGTGCCCCAGGTGCACTTGCAGTCTCTGATCAAAGAAATCCTACAGGGAACTCACCCAAGCGGCATGAGGGCTTCAGAACGGAAAACTGCATTTTACGACTGCTTTCTGTTGAATGCCAGGATCTGGCTTGAAAACTTTGCTGTCATTTCACAACTCAGAACCAAACACACATTGCTGTTGCTCAGCAGTGACACTTCCTTAAATTTCGAAAACATATATCTGAGCGTTGCAACTCATAAGCAAAAAGGTAATGCAACCTTCTCAAGTAGATGGCACCTGGAAGTAAGAGGTAGAAGGAAGATGCAAAGCGCAAACACGAGGCCGACGAAATGTTCATGTGCCCTAGGCATCCAAGAAACTAGGAACGGGTAGAAGCTACGAGAGCATTCCGAGCAACAACTAACGTGGATGGAACCCTCTTCAAAGCCTCTGAAGGATACCCACAGGCTGACCGACAAGAGTCTCCCAACCAAATTCTACTCGCATCTCACGCGCCAGGGCAAGATCCCAGGATGCGTGCCTTATCTTAGACCTCTGCGCATCTTCCCAGGGGCTGCACAGATGATTTGCAGCTCATGCGCCCTAAAGCTGCTGTGCAAATTGTTCCCGGGAGACAAGATATTGCAGGGCCTGTCCTGGTTACATGGTGCGCCTGGCTTCTACAAGGGTGTTAGGACCATTGGAAGACATTGAAAAAGGCATCAAGCGATCAATCATTGCCCTGCCACCGTCTCCGGGTGTTGAATCTCAGTTTGGGCGCTTCCAGGGTCATGCATTTAAGTTTGACTAGATGCAAGCCTTTCTTTTGAAATGTCCTTCTGCTGCAACTGCTGTCAATTGTACAGTTCTGGATCCCAAAAAATCATGTAAGACACTCTCAAATTCTAGGATGATACACAAGGGCCCCCATCATGTGTGCGCTCCGTGGTCTCAGTCTCAGTACTCAGCACAAGCTGCTTCTTGTCAAAGACCAACATTGAATCAAAAAGCAGCGCCAAACTCTTGGTAACCTCACAGCTGAAGATGCATCCCCTGGCTGCTGAGGTGTCCTGATGAATTACAAATGTTTGTCTTGTGGGGCACTTTAAAAGGCGTCAGGGCTTGGACCTGACGAAACGCAACGACTAAACAACGGCCCAGAAGCAGGATATGAGATTCTGGGCTCTCAAGCGGAAGGAGTTGCCATGCTTTCATGCACCTTCATTCAAAGGATAAATTGCGTGCGTAAGCACAAGTCTCACTGTGCGGCAAGCGCAGCCCTTGATGCCAGGGCCATGTAGGCTTGGGGGTTGAGGCTTCGTGACCAAGGTCATTGTTCAAATGTTCTCCAAATGCCCTGCACCTATTCTCACGTTCCTCTCACGTTCCTTTGACATACATGGTAAGACAATGTCATTGGCCCGTATCAAACGGAGCGGCCTGCGCGGCAATTCCATAACATGCAAAGTATATGAATTCCAAAGCCTTTGTTTCTGAGTTGGCATGTGCTGCACACTGGCATGTTTGCGTGAGCTCAGCAAGGGGCTCGGGCATCTTCGACCTTGCGGCTTTACACACCTTTCGAATGGGCCTCGCCATAATCAGAAATGGGATGGACTCCTGTACTGGAAACCTTTTGCCTACCACGGCTGCTCATGCAAATCTTTTCAAGAGCTGAGAAATAAAGCACCTCACCAAAGCACAGTCTACGCCCCCAGTGGTTTCGTCCCTTGTGAGTCTACTCATCAAAGACTTCCCTGATTGCTTGAAACAGGTACATCCTGTCTAAGCTTTGCAACTGGAATCCCCACACTCCAAAACCGCTGGTAGGAAGTTGCTTGGCCTGAACGTAAGGATCTTGGCAGGGAGGCGATCAGGCCAACAAATATGAACGCCAATGAAAACACCTACGCCCACGGCCACAAATTCTCAGGCCTAGCACGAGGCCTAACCCCAAAACCCCGGAGTCTTGCGCTCTGTCGTGTCCACAACGACAGACGCAATTATTATAGCACTCCCTGGCGGGGGTTGCTGGGTTACTTCCTGACTAAAGCAGATACACCCGGAAGCCATGTGATCTTCTCCGGGTGCCGCACTCGTCGTCTGACTTGGCTCTAGTTGGAGATGTCGGTGCTGGCGCCGAGGAGGCGTAATTGGGAAACATGACCGCTGTTACGGTCTTCTGCAGACCATGTGATAGAAGTCCAAGACCCTCTAGTGCCTTGCATTGTGTACTAGAAAGTCCGATTTGACATGCAGCCAATATAACCTCATCTCATGCAAGAAGTTGCCACATGCCAGGCCGGGCTGCCTGACTTATTTGCTTGAAAGCCTCCTTTTGTGTATAGCCCCCAAATAACAGCGTGGAGTTTTTCTTTCTTCCCTTTTTTTTTGTTTTTTCTTTTCGGTCTTCTTCCGTTCTTCTTCCCTGTTTCCCTTTTGGGAGGGCGCTTCACGCAAGAGCTCAATTTCGAGGCGCTCCACGCTGAAGCTTGCTAGCAATAGTAATTACAATAATAACAAAAAGCATAAGAATACTGATGGTATAATGATAACAAGCAAAAAAAAAGATACCGACGAAAATAGAAAATACTATTAGTTATGGTAATACTAGTGATAATAGAAGTAATAAGAAGACTAACAACAGTGAGGGTAATGATAATCATTTCACAAGTAAAAATGCCTCTTTTTATAACAGCAATAATCATACTACAATAATAAGATCAGTAACTACAACAGGAATATCAATAGAAAATGGTGGTAATAATGAGAGTAATAATAAGTATAAATGTAAATAGTAATATCAGGTTTAGTACTAATAGTTTGTCATAGAAATAAAGTAACGCAAGTAATAATAACAAGATTTATAGCAATAGGTCATAATACAAGCATAATAACAAGAATAGCAATAGTAACAAAAGGAGCAATGGCAATAACTGTAACAATAATAATAATAGCAACAACAGTAGAAATAGTATGAATTGCCATAATTTCAAAACTACGAATAATAGTAGCAATCACAGAAATACCAGCAACGATAAGCATAATAAGAACAGTGGAAATGGGTGACCATGCCCGCAATAATCGTATCACGGTAACGGTCATAGCAGCAAAATAGTTATGATATGATGCACCTTGAGTCTACAAAACAAAACGACTGCAAATAATACAAAGAAATACGAAAAGTAGTCATGCAGCTCGAATAATCGTACTAGCGGTCTAGCAGCAATTCCTCCAAGGCTGCTGGACCTCAAAAAAAGAGGGTTGGGGTGAAAGGCCCCCTCCCTATTTGCAAACAAGGCTCATAGACCAGGTCTCAAAAAGATGAATATGGGTCTTGCAGCAAAATTTGCAGGGTTGCACAGCATTTGCAAACACAAAGGCTCGCAGTTCCTTCCGTCCCTCCCCCCTTCCAGCTTCCTCCAGGCTTCATTTCTTCCTTCCTTCCTTGCTTCCTTCCTAGGGTCCTACCAAAAACAAAAACATGGAAGGACAAAAAGGAAAGCGCCCTCCCAAATAACATCCCAGCTAAAGCCCATGATAGCAAATCATCCTAACTAAGCGTTTGCTGCCCAAGAAAACAACAAAAAAATGAAATCCTATATTGGGCAGAACTCAATTGGCAGAACTCACTTCTTGAACTTGAGGGTGTATGGATAACAATTATCGCCAAAGCCCCAAACAACTCTCTTAAACCCTCGAACGAACTGTGCCATCCCCAAGCCCTCAATCCTAGGACAAGAATGCTCAGTCCTATGCAGACAACTAACCCTATTAAGAGTCTGAACCGCAACCCTAAACCCTTAACCGCGCTAAGGAACTTAATTCAAGTTACTACTGGGGAAACCAGATTAATGACTATATATATATACCCATTAGAGTAACCTAGAGGCTAAGGGTGTAAGGCTTCGGGCCAGTATTCACTCCCATGCGTTGCCTGATCTCTTGGGCCCGAAGTTGCTCATGCTCCGGGTCAGCTGACCTCAGCACAATGGCCTTTTGAGATAACAATGTAAACTTACATGAGATGTAGAAGGTTCCCAAAACAAGATTGATCAATCACTTGAGAACCCCCAGCAAATTAGAAAACAGACTGGGCACTAAAACCATGGGCTCCGAATGGCTTTAAGAATTGCAGGCTTGGATGGTGAGCACTTGCGCATGTCATTGCTGCGTAATGCTTCTGCAGACATTGCTGGATGTCAAGGTGAAGCTCCCTTGTTGATCTGGGTTTGTAGGGTTCCCATGCAGGGGCCCATGCAACGACAACATTCATGTACTTTGCCTATTCAGATATGTTGCTGTTGTGGCGTTTGTCTCTTTTGGTTTTTCTCAGGCTTGCCAGCTCGTCCCGTTCTTGACTTTGTTGTTGTGGGCCTTCTCGGCCATAGGGCTTTTGAAGTGTATTGCCCATGGATTCGTTTCCCTATTCTTTGTTGATGACTGCTGATGCAGCAGGTCTTACTCGAGTTTGTAAAACATGTCAAGGATCCTTGGGATGTGGTTATAACGCCTGGCCTGGTCAGCAGCGTGCTGGGGCCATAACTTGCCCTTGGGAGCTGAGTGTCTCTTGCCGGCGACCAACAAGGTGTCAGCTGGACAATTTTAACTTCATGCACACTTTGACTGGTTGAAAGGTGTACATCTTTGGAGCATTGTCATTCTCACTACTTCTGTAGAAGCAGAGACAACAGCAGCTGCAGCACTGGTACGCGAAACGACACTCATGACGCTGCTATCACAATCACTGCTGCTGTGAAGTCTTCGGGGGGCCAAAAAGAGCACCTGTCCACGTGTTAATGGCGCTGCCCATTGCATCCCACATGTACGCATCCCGCTCTAAGCACCACGGCCAAACCAGTCCATCGGTCGCTGCAACAGATCTTCCACCTCTCTATGGCAGATTGATACATTTGCGTAAAAGGCCTTCAAAGGAGGATGTGATGACCACTGAGTGCTGTGAGGTTACATAAAGGCCTTATCTCAATCTCACCTCACAGCACCACTGTGGTGACCGCATGCTCACCACTGACTTGATAAATGCTCCATGAGCAAGGATGATCCAAGACGATCCCGAGTGTTGGGCAATAAACCCTATACCCTAAACCCTAAGTAGTAGCTTCTATTTTCTTGTCCATTATCCCTATATAACCTCAGTATACTACAGTAGTTTCCATTTTCTTTGCCATTATCCCAATATAGCCCCAATATAGCCCCAATATATCCCCAATGTATAATATGGCAGTCCTGCAAAAACAGCCTTGTTCCCGGCAGGCCTCGGGAACCATCAGAGGACAGAGCTCTTCATCACCCTGCCGGGCTTGAAGAAGCGATAGGGGAAAGCGGAAGAGAAAATGGAAACTACTATAATGCGGGTTGTATAGGGTTTAGGGTTTAGGGCTATATTGGGTTGATGGAAAAGAAAATGGACAGTACTACATATTGGCGTTTGTGGTTTGGGAAGGGGAAAGTTGGGGAGCCATGGTCGTATTATGCAGTATTGGTGAATGATGCTCTGGCACTGCATGCGGGCATGCATAGATGGTATTGCGGTGCCGGGTCAGGATCAGGAAACTTTGGCTATTTGGTTGGATAGTCGCACCTGGTTCCAAAGCTAGACGTCTCTTGACGCGTGCTTGAAATGCGGGTGCCAACCCATGCTTTAAATGCGTGGGCCAACCTCTGTTGAACCACTCTCTCAAAGCAAAGGCAAAAAGAATCTCATCTGCTCTGCATTCAGTGCACGGTGCCGCAAGGGTTTCAGGGAGCGCAAGCCAGAATGGATGCTCACTGCCTTGGCTAGTTCTCGTAAATTGACTGTCGCTAGTGGAAATAGCTGGTACAGTTCTGAAGATTGACGTGGGCGTTGCTGTCCATCCAGGCTTTTGCTGTACATCCTGATACCCTTGGCCCACAAAAGCAAGTCTTCAAAACAATGATGAATGTTGCCCTTCTGAAGTCCCTGAAAAGCCTAGGCCTAGATACCCTGTCATCAGGCCCTATGATACTTTCATAGCAATAACACACACTACAATACCCGCTAGCTAGATCGGCTGTATTGCAGCCCTGCAGCCTGCTCCGAGGGAAGCGTCCAGATCTCTCCGGGCAGACGCCGCAACTGATGGGAAATGGGCTTTTGGAGAGGAGGTTGCGCTTGTCATGGTCGACCCTTACCAAAAAGCGCAGCAAAGGCTGGAAAATGTAAATGGGAATGATAAAATGAACTGCAAGCAGAAGAGCTAGAAAAACTCCAGACAGACCTTCTGCAGTCAAACACAGGTGGCTGGTTCTCTAGCTGAAGCTTTCACATCTTTCTGGTGGCCAGCAGTGCACTCTGCCTTCTCCGATCGGTCTTTCCACTCTGCAGAATTCTCCTGCAAATATTCCTGCCACAATACACAGGTAGAAGGTCACGTGTTTGCTTGCTTACGTTATTAACTTTGGCTTGAAAGCTTCAGGCTTGGAAGCTTGCAGCTTGTAGATGGTGTTGCGTTTTGCGCTCTACGCTCAAGTCCCCAGGTCTGCGCTGGCAAGGCAATAAGTAGGGCTGGATATGCATCAGCCCTTCTTAGATTCTATCTTCTGGCAAGAGAGAACTAGATGCACCACTGGCCTGGAGAGCTCATCATCTAAAACCATGCCCACCGTTCACGGGAATCAAGTCCTGCCTTCCCGACTTCGAATGGCGGGATTGGGCTCTGTCTATCAAGGCAATGCGACAACAGAACCTGGCAACACGGTTCAGAGTAGATCCTAGCAGCATGGATTGAAACATGATGCAAAACCAACAACTCTTCATCAAAGTGCACAGTTCACTGGCGATTGTTAATTAAGTTACTATTATATCCTGGTAGACCACAGTGATCTAGATGTCGGCAACTCATACTCATAACCCTGAAGCCCGCCAAGATTTGAATAAGCACCATTCTGGTGCTCGTTCGGCTCATTCAGCAAGTGCAGCAAAAGTACGTACAAGTAGTAAGGACCATGACAATGCGAAGCACCGCTGCAGATATGTCATTCGCAGCAAGTGTTCATGCTCACGGGCTTCTGCAGCAGGTTCTAAGCGCTAACTGTGCTGAAGGCTCATTTGACGCAAACTTTTAAGCCAAGCACAGCCACCTTCATGGCTCTAGAAAGGATTACCTGGAGGTTTGCCAATTTGCCCTTGCTATGTTCGAGCAATTGCGGAAATGGGGCACCCTGAACCTAGTCTGACTCGCAAGTAGGCCCTGACACGACAGTGCTCCGCGTTCAGACACTTTTTGTATTTCTACAGCTATACTCAAGATGTCCAAACTTTCAGGCAATGGCGAGTTGCAGTGGTGGTTGCAAGATCGGCAAGCCTTGACAGTATCCTGATAACTGATAACCCACTAACTACTCATCTTCCAACCCTGAGACCCCCTGCCTTGATTGGATTGCAGTTATGCCAGTCGTAGAACCGCCTCGTCCGCACCTATTCGGACAGCTTGACGGTGGCTAAGATTCATGGATACTGGATCCTTCTATGGCTTTACTCACCAGTGGTTCGGCAAAGGTGAGCGACCATGAGACGGGTCGTGGAGGTCTGAGGCGTGGAGGTTCAGAGCGCCATGTGCAGACAGACGTGGCTGCTGAGCCCTAACCATCTAACGAGTGAACCTGTTCGGGACACATGTAGCCCCATGACGACTGAAAGAACTTGAAAGCCCACTCACCGCAGGGCCTCATCGTAGCTGGGCCGCAAACAAGCATGGCACGACTCCTGGTCGTTACACATGCTGTCAAGGGTATCAAGATACGTAGCTGCTTTGAGAATCTGGGCTTTGCGGCTTGGGGTTCAGGTTTCTGGTGCATGGACTCATCATCTCATCATTTCAAGTTCATCCTTCAGGATTTCAAGCTGTCGCTTTGAAGTCCGTGTCTAACTTTGCAAACCATTGGCTCAATGGTTAGTTCATCGGAAGTAACAAGGGCGTCCATTCCACAAACCAGACTGAACAGAAGGTCTCCTTGGCTTCAAGGCATCCAGAATGCAGGGCCCCAACTCACGAAGACCCAACTTCCACAACTAACACCGTGACACGTCGCTCACATCTTTTCCACGCACGCTGAGGTCGCTCTGCTCCCTCTAGTGAAGGTGTGGAGGAGGCAGGGTTGAGGGTTTAGTTGGGTTTTTTAGGCCTCTGTTGGTAGTAATCGAAACGGGTTGTAGATGGCAAGGCTGGCCTTTCAACGAAATCGCCTCCATCGCACAAGTGTCCCAAACGTTGTAAGCGTCTACCGTAAACACTTCTCAAACCTCCAAGCCCAAACCCGACAACGAGATAGACCTTAGGACTCTACATTCAGAACAAGGAAGGCAAGGCCTAGAACCCTGTGGACTCACAGGTCAGCATCTCGCCCGGTTTCGGCTTGCTGCTTCCTTGGTTTCAGGATCGTGTCTTGGGGAGGGCCTGTGTAGCTGCAGGCATTTTACCCCATTGCCCTTAGCAGCGAGCTGCAAATCTCCGCCAACAGATCGGTTTCCGAGCTTGGCACTTGCACTGAAAAGTCGCCACGAAACCTGAAACACACAATCCAAGCCAGGGATCTCAATAAGGCGCGTGTAGTCGCTCTTTTCCGATCCCTTGCGGTTGAAATCCTGGCTGCCAGGTCACGGAACGTAAGCTGCAAAGACACACTCCTGAATCTTTTGGAGCACAATCCCAAGGCTTCAGGCCCACAAGTGCTTCGCATTTTTGTCAACCCTCCTTTGCATGGAGAACCCGCAGCTGAAACTTACAAGAGCTGCGATGCGCTTCTGCAGGGATCTCCCCACATCTTGCACAGGCACAAGTTTCGAGCGGCTCCTCCAGTTGCGAGAAATTCTTCCGCTTGGCGATGAGTTTCTTCAATGCTGGCGGGTACCTTGGTTGGCTGCAGCTCCGATTATACTTAGTAATTGAGTGAAGGCAGGAACGTGCCCAACATGGTGTGGAGATCAGAAAACCATAACGGCAGCACTAGTAACTAGTACGTGTCCGAGGCGATGTAATTCAAGCTGGGCTACTGCCCAACGCAGTACCAGCTACCTGGAGCGTCGCAAATACCTTCGGCCGCTTGGAACTGGCGGGCTTGGGTCTTGGCTGTATGGGTGGGGTTGGGAACATGCAGGGAGATTGTCGCTTTCCGAGCTTCAGCTGCAAGTCTGGAATCTTGGGCTCATAAAGGTACGAGCATTTCTGGAATTCCAACAAGTGGCAGGGTTCCGTACAATTTGGTTTTCGGATTTACGGCATGACGGGGCTACTAGTATCAAGCCGTCACAAACCAGCACACAGGTTGCATCTGTGGAGTGTAAGGCTCTCCAATATAGATAAGACATGCAGAGGGATGCAGGTGCACGTGCTACCGCTGATGTTTGCTGCTTACACAGTAGAGCCTTCCAAACCTTCACCCAAACTCAGGCCCGGCTCCAACTTCCCTTGGCTTGCCATGGCGCGGTTGGCAGGGTCTGCCACCCAGTCTTTGGACTCTTGCGACACATTCAATACCTGCCAGCCCGCATCGCTGCCAGGGCTTTGAGAGAGCAACATCCTAAAGAGTTCAGCTTTGTCAGTAAAGTTTCTGCTTCTGGGCAACTCCAAATGTCTGATTTTTGAGAGGTCTGAAAGCTTCCATCCATGGGCCCCTGAAAGTTTGTCGGGTCACCCGGCTGATACAGCGAAGTGTGTCAGGCGAGTAATCGGACTTGGGATCTTCCGCCAACACCAGAGTTCGCTGATCTACACTCCAAAACTTTCAATCCTTAATGTAAACAGGAACCGTTTCCAAATTGGAAGCGCGCCCGAGGACCCGCCTGGTATATCCGCATCAGCCCATGCTTGGTCGTGTGTACTTCCTTCCAAAGCATGTACTTGGGCTAGCGGCGCGCACCAATTTTTTGCACGCCAATAAGCCCATCAAACACCATCAAATGCTCAAAGAAGAGTCCACACGTGCATACAAGACCCAAACTCTAAGGTTGATGACCTGCAGCGCTGTGAGGTGGACTTGCCGGCACCACATCAAATGGAACTCTCGATCTTACCATGTTACGTAGCTATTGCAAATGCTGCCCACGTCAAGATGCCGCAACTTCCCGACCCCGAACCTGCACCCGAAAAGCAGGACTTCCAGTGTCAGAGTCCTTGAAGAGCTTTGGATTCAACTCAACGCCAGGCAGAAGCTTATGCTTCACGGCGTTGTAAACAAAGGACCTCGGGCAAGAGCAGTTCGCAGCCTTTGGCTTGAGACCGAAGTCATGTACGTGTGTGGGGGCTTGCATGACCCTGCTCAACCTTCAACCACTTGCCTTCAGGAGGGGTCATTGAAGTTCAAATCATACACTACCCAAGGACCCCGCGACAAACGAGAAAAAAGCTGAAAGCATATGAAAGCTGTAGGTTCAGAAAATGTGTCGGGAGCGCGGCTGCCATCTTTTTGGAAGCTCTTACCTGGAAAAGGACCCTTGACTTCAAGGCCAGGGAGCTCTCGCATCATTGGGGTCGGCTCCGGATACGCAGCATACTTACCTGATGCTTTAGGGTCAATTTCAGGATGGCCTTGAGAGGGTTCCTGCTTGAATTCTTTGGGATAACAAAAGCCTGCAGACCTTAAACCTGAACACTGGACATCCTACCTAAAGAGAGGTGGATGCGTGAAGCTGCGAATGTGGCTGTCCTGGTTATTTCTTTACCTAGTACATTCCGAAGTCCCTTGGCGAAGCACTGCATGTGGGATCCCGCGGCCCGCAGATGTCTGGGAACACAGAATTCCTTGGCTGCCATGGCTTCAGGACATATATTTTTGTTAGAGGCCATGCACCGTGGTCACAAGCAGCTATGAAGTCTTTTGGGGCTCGGCTTACTATGCACTTAAAGCTCCGCCCAGACAAGCAAGCTTACAATCCTGCTGGAAGAGGATTTGGAGCACTCTAGTAGGAAGGCCAATTCTCTTCGTACGCGTTGGGAAGGACCTCAAGCAACTACACGGCAAAAGACTTGGGCTAGTGTAGATTGAGCCCACGCACAGTACAACATCAGATTGACTGACTCCAAAGCAAGATGACCCAGGGACAGCCCGTTCTTACCAAAGCAAAACAACAGAGTAGCAATGATGTAGTAACATGCGAAGACCACCTTTCATTTCGAAATGAACGCGCATCCCGTAATCGACCCCAAATTTTCAAGCTAGCAAGCGCATGCCTCACAAAATCCTCAAATTCTCGGCAGTCTGTGGGGTACATCCCGGAGTTGGGATCCGATATCAGAATCCTCGTTGTGACGAGATGTTTGACATACGCGGAGTTGCAACTCGACAAAACTGCATGCAATCTACATCTCACAAGTGTGGACTTGTAATCAGGTGAGACAACAGGCTTGTTCTGGGGTTGAGCTCGCAGGGTTGGCGTGGCAACTTCCATGCCACATCGAATCGAAGAATGAACATCCAATGGTCCATGTCCAAGCGACCCGATACGCGCAAAGTGGGTGGAGATCCTGCAGCAGAGCAAGCCGCGGGGTGCTGCGGACTTGTCGCTATGAGGCCTGGCCTGTGGGGTGCCGCTGCTGCAACTTGCTCACAAAAATCGCAGCCGTACCTGCAACAAACCTGACATGAGGCTTAAAAATACAGATCAGGCTACTAGATGAACGAGCTCCCGCGGCTCTTGCAGGGCACTGCCCCGAAACCATCTCACAAAACTCGAGTTACAAATCACAACAGGTTCATTGACCTCCACCTTCAACAAAACCTTCAGGCCAGGACATCCCATGCTACGCGGATATGGCCTCAGGTCGGTCTCCCGTTCGCCAGCCCAAACGAGCACGTAATCGGCTAAGTGCCGCCTCTGCAGCTTTAAATTCTTGGGGCTTGGTGTTCTGCGGACATACAGCTTAAGGCTCAACCTGCGTGCTTCGTGTTTAAGGTTCAGCGTCACGGCTGAGTGTTGCAGAAGCTTTGGGTGCTGGAGTTCGTTGATCATGTAGAATTCCCAGTTCCAATCCTGGCGGTCAAGGAACACACTATATTCTTCCAACATCAAATCTGCACGGATGCCGAGCCAATGAGGGTTCCACGTGCCCGCTTCCTGTGAGCCGGGCCCTGTTTTGTCCCCCCTGAGTAGTAGCGCTGCCTGTTGTTCTTGTCTAAATTTCTGTGATGTCCGAGAGCAGGTTCGATAAATACCTTTGAAACCAACTGATCCCGCATGTGCTGCTCAGGCACATGATATTGTGCGACTTCTTCACCGGATTGGACAAGATGCGGCCAATTGTTGCCTTGGGTAGGTACGAGTGGAGCTTGATGAGGAGTTCAGGGCCGCCACTGTATGGGTTTTGCCGGACACAACCAGGCGCTAAGATTTTTTGACGAAATGGGATACTTGCACCTCAAGCAGGTCCATAGCCCAGCTTCTATGTGCTCATGGTTCCACGTATTGCCGTCCGCGACAGAAGTGCGCTTCGCAATGCCAGTTATCTGGTAGCCATAGTCCCACCAAGCCAGAACCTGACGAGTCAGGGATTAATCTGGACATTGTGCTGCTACTTTTTTATGTGCATGCACATTTAAAAAAAAGTAGCAGCACAGTCAGTATGAGGGCAAAGCTGACTAGCTAGCCAAAACGTTGAGCCCAGCGAATGCTTAACTTTGGGTTAGCCGCTACGATCTGCAAAAAAAATGATTGCAAGACCCATTTCGAGTCAACAGGCTTCCTAAAGCAGGAATACACAACTCCAGCAAGGACCTTGACATAATCGAAGGGGATGCAATCAGTGACTACAGGGACTACAAGCTGATTGGGATTGCGGCAACGTCACCCTAGCATCTGCGGGTGTGTTCTTGTCGATCCAAAGGTAGCCTGTCAGAGCCCAAGCCAAAGGCCACCGTCTGACAAGCAGAAGTGGCTTGGGATTGGGGATTCCAAGCCTTTTGTCTGATGAGCTTCGGGCTCCGCTTTCTGGTTTGGTGCGGAGGTAGCTTTGGTTTGTTCAGTTAGTTCGCATAAAATGGAATGATTCACTGCAAGCGCGTTCAAATTGGGATAGCTTCTGTCAGACCATTGCGGCTGTCGACCTGCTACAGCATGCACATTCGATGTCACGTTCCGCCCTCAAGATGCGCAAGCATGTTACAAACGACCCATACGTGCGCCTGCTCAGTAACAAACGAAGTCCTGCATTTACGCGAGGCTCTACACACAGCCTGACATGAAGAAATGATGCACAAACCACACACAACAAGCCTTGGTAGTAGTCATCCACGATGACGGTTCGACCATCTCTGTATCCTGAGCTGCTTCAAATTTGGAGAGGCATCTTGAAATTGCCGTACTTTCGCCTTGAACTGTAGTAAGAATAATAATACAATATTAGTTGTAGCAGTAGTAGTAGTAGTTGTAGCCAAAACACTAATAGTAAGTATAGCAAGAATAATATGCTGCTCCGTAGTTCGCAATAGTGTTCGGCCTTTGGTGGCTCGAAAAGATTCCACTCATGAGGCATCCCTGGCATGTGGGGCTCCGGACAAGTGATTGAAGTTCTAGCCTCGCAAAATTGTACGCTTTCATGTGGGGTTATGCAGGGTTATATAGGGACAATGGAAAATAACATGGAAAGTACTTCGATTGACAACCTTTCAAGGGCTTTACGGAAGCCGCCCAACACGCGCATTTGTGGCCTTCTCTGGGTGCACAGTTTGGGAGCAGGACAGAGGTGGCAAGAATCACAGCAAGCTTTGGACCACTGGCGCACATCTTCATACCACATGCTGCTCATTGAGTACAGAATGTGTTTGTTGCTGGTCTCCCACTGAAAAGGCGGGCATCCCTGCTACAAGCCTTAGGGCAAGGTATGCACTGACCACAAAAATGCCCACGAAGTCAGCAACAAAATTGCTAGACCACTGTGGGGAAGTACCTGCACTTACCTGGCTGTTCCCTCAATTTGTTCCTAACATGCCATGGCTTTAGTAGAACGTGCTTAGCTCAAGGATTACCACATGCAGCGGACTTGCCAAGCTGTTGCCTCCCAGCTGCGGGCTTCGTAGGCCAAGCCAGGGCCAGCTAAGGAATCCGCATGCTGATAGCCTGGGGCTTAGAGGGCTTAGGAGGTTCACTGCAATCATCATTAGTGTTCATTGTCCTTCCGATTTTGATCTTCCTTTTTACAAGATCAATATGAGCACCAACTATAGAAAAACAAGATAAGAGGACTCATTTAGGGTTGACTGAGGGGTCCGCAAAGGTGGCATGTGCTTTTCAGGAGCGTTCTTGATCAGGTTAACTTGCTGACAAGCAGCTGCTTGGAAGTTATGGGGCACCACCCTTATACAGCAAAACAAATACATGCAGCACCAGGTCTGCTGTGCAGCGACATCACTGCTGACAACTGGCTCATGAAAGGTTCAATCCAGAACCTGTATGGGTTCCGAAGTTGATCCGGGCTTCCTGGCCGTCTACCTGTCAAGCAGAATCGCCAGGCAGCATAGCGAGACAAACTTCTCCCACGGCTCCTTTCCGAGGAGACTTGCGAAAGATTTGGGCTTGGCACTTTGTGAGATGAGATCATCCTGATTCAGCTTGTCAGGGCTCGCTCTTCGCATGCACAAATATCTCAGGATATGTCGGGGGGTCAAACCCTGCCACCCTGTGCTGTCACGCAGCAATACAGGAACATGTGAGCAGCTCTGGCGCATGAAACCTGAAGGTCACCTGTTCCATATATAAAGCCAGCAGCCGCAGAACCCCAATCTCTATGAACCACCTGAGCCGGAGCCACAAAAATCAACAAAAAACGCACAGCATCCACCAAAACATAATTACCTTGAGCGCAGATTCTCTAGGCCAAGTGCTTCACGATGAAAACGTTTGCAGACACATCGCGGGCACGACAAGAACCTTTGAAGGCCCAAACCCTGCCAAACCCCCTACACGAAAGTCTTAGGGACAAATTGCTCCATGCAATCAGGGACTTTCGCCGACAAATTCAGATCCCGCAACCCCAAATACTTCCTGGTCATAACTCCAGATTATATTCCGGAGCCCCCCCCCCCCGGCTCTGGTATGGTGGCGATCTTCTAAACTATAAACCAATAAACCAGGATGAAACTATGACCCCCCCAACCCCCCTCCCCTGTGGTCCTGTGGCGTGTGGTCTGTGTCTCTTCTATGCTCTAAGCCAGGATTAAATCATAACACCACCCCCCCCCTGTGGTCCTGTGGCCTGTGGTCTGAGTTAGAGAGCGTTTGCACTCTTTGCAGAGGATTCAGAACCTATTACCCCCACCGCCCCCTGTGGCTTATGGTTTGGGTCTTGTTGTTTACATTAGGTTCATAGAGGGAATATATGGCATTTATAGTGTTCATAGAGTCATGGTTCTGTAAAAGGCTTATTGAAGCGCGGAAAAAACATAAGGGGCCAAAAGTGGCGACAGTCCGATCCTCACGACGAAAGCATGACGGGCCAAAAGTGACGACAGTTACGAGGACGGAGGCTTCGAGGCGCCAAAAATGACCCCTAACATCAATTATTTGACAATACCCATATATCCCTACATAATAACCCCTTGTTTTATACCGTTTTACTTTGTCCCCTGACCTCCGTATGCAATGACAAGCTCAGCCTGGGCTTCCCTCCAGGCCCAGCTTGCGACGACCGCAGCTAGTACCAGCCTTGCACATGGTAGTTTCCCAGAAATAGGGGTACCCCTTTTGGGGGATTCCCACAAGAAAGATCATGGTATCTTGGGGTCCCCCTATTTAGGGAAACTACTTCATCAAGTCAAGCAAACCATGCCAAGCTTTGTGGGCTACGCTGTTTGGGGTTCGTGCTGCGTGGTGAATTTCTCGTGGACTGGAAATGATGGAAGGCAAGACCCTCCGTGCAAAAAAAAAATGCACCGATCACAGTCCAGAGAAATCTCACCTGTCGCACTTCTGCAGACATAAACTTCTCGTCCAAAGCCACTGCCTGGCGGACCGGTCCAGCAAAGGCAGGCGCGTGGTCATATATGTCGACCAGTTTTCCTGTGTTTCACTGGCTCTCATCTTCTGTTGAAAGGCTCAGTCCTGGTCTCTTGGGGTTTCTGTCAGGGACCGACTAGGGGATC
>CAJNIZ010014191.1:36792-82477 GCA_905231905.1 Symbiodinium pilosum
AAAAAAAAAAACAAAACAACAAAACAGAGCTCAGTGGCAAATACGGAGGATGGAGCCCATGCCGCCTGCCAGCAGAGAGCCATGTCTTAACCCATGTCCTGACCTATAACCCCGCCCCAGAAATTACAATTAGCAGAATGGTCTACATAGTTTGTCACGGTCCCGACAAGATCAAACCGGTCAATGTCCTCATGGAAACAGAACAAGGCTTCGGTTCATCATTCGTTTCCAAGCTGTTGCCTTACTTCCACAACCTTTCTCAGACGCTACTGCCCCGGAAAAGCCTTGCATGCTGTGGATACACTTTGCTAGCCTTGGACTAAGCACCAGCTCCCAAACGCGCTTTGCTGATGCACGATCGCCAGTCTGCCAGATACTGCCAGCCTGTGCGCTTGGGCACCTCCTCGTCCACCGGGCTTGGAGGCGGTCCACACAGCAAGCGCTTGGCCTCCCAGAGCCAGGTTTGGACGGCTTGGGGCTAAGAATGACATAGCCTGGCTTCAGGTTTTGGAACGTGGTAGCTGCATGACTGTGGACAACAACATGAGAGAGGAATGCGTACTGTACAGGAAGTCATGATTATGATTATGGGCAGGGCAACGGGTGGAGGATGAAAAGATGAGCTAGAGCCTGACTGATCTCCTGCCCCACACAGCCCCCCACTGTTTGGTCTTCGTACTCTGCTTGTAAAAGTGTTTTTTTTTGCTCGGATGCGGGCAGCCGGGCAGCTTTAAGCAAAGGTTGGGGTGGGACACCCCCAAGTTATCAGGATCTGCATTATACGGAGACACCCTCTGTCAGAGCTTTTGACATCCCTGCGCCCGTCCTGCTCAATGCACCAGTCGCCCAC
Organism: Symbiodinium pilosum; assembly: GCA_905231905.1. Taxonomy (NCBI): domain Eukaryota; class Dinophyceae; order Suessiales; family Symbiodiniaceae; genus Symbiodinium; species Symbiodinium pilosum. Next base: position 37,643 of record CAJNIZ010014191.1, read on the forward strand.
AATCCCCACAGGGTAGCCTTCCGAGGAGGTGAACTCCAGCTTATTAGCTTCAGAAGTTTGCTCAAAGTGTAAAGAAATCTTTGGGGCGGGGCGTTGATGCTACAAGTAAATTCCTGAGATGAAACTGGGCGACAGAGTGCCTGCTTGGCTCCACCATGTCGTCAAACATCATTTCCTCAATGGCCAGGCCTGCTAAGATTGACACGATGGGCCCACAGATGATGATCAAGCGGCTCATCTTCCTTGGGATGCTCGCGGGGCAGCTGTACTGAAGGCTGCCACAGGAAGTCTTGGGCAATAATGACGGCAGGCCCGAAGGGGCCTCTGAAAGCTCTCTACACATATGAGCTGCTGCAACAGCTTAGAAAGACTCGATGCCGCAACAATCAGCCTCTTTGATAAAAACAGTTGGACACCAGCCGCTTCTGCTCATGTCATGTGGGAATACAGCCCTTGCACGCAACCTGAACTGCCCAAGATTCAGGGAGAAATGGTAGGCAACAGCTGCAAACCTTGGCGCAACGGCTTCTAGCACTATGGGCATCCTTCCATCTGTAAAACTGTTGGTACCATGCAAACAAAGCATTGAGAGGTTTTTGGAGCGTTTCCCCTCGACCCAATCATCCTGATTTTGCTGTTCCCTGGGCATGCAGGCAGTCAGAAACTGTTGGAGGAATACTTCCGAAAAGCCCATGCGACATCAGAACGCAGCCTGGCTCGCTAAAGACTGCATCAGGCACAAATGCATTAGCCCCACTTCGAACCATCCATGCAGCGTAGCTCCCAGCATCCTTTTTGCAAGCATAATAAGACTGAGCTAAGGGGAGCCGACAGCTTCAGGCTTTGGCCTATAGAAATTCTGCGAAATAAGTGGCGTTTGCTGGCTGGCAAGGGGCTTAACAACAATCTGCAAGTCTGAGAGTGTGAAGTGTAATCAATACAGCATTGAGGAGCCAACTTGCTCTGGAGTGTGTATTCACCAAGCATCGGCATCCTGAAGTGCCAAGATGAGCCATGCCTACAAAAATTTACAATGCTTTGGGTGAGGCGTGAAAGGAAGTTGTGGCTACTGAGTATTAGACTTGCTGCTGCTTCAATCAGCAGCTGGCCAAGGTTGCCCATAAGCCGAAGCCCCTTTCGGCAGACAGGGTGCCCCTCGCTCTCTGGCGCTCTCTTCGGAGCGGAGCGGTCCCCGAAGTCCCATGGGGGCATGCTCAAAATTGGGTCGACGCTGGGTTGCACTTTTCATACTGTTTCTCAGTGCAGCTACGCAAGTGCTGCGATAACCAAAGAATCATGTGCCATTGTCTCGACTGCTGCAGGTCGTCCCGAAAGCTTTCAAACAGTTGACCTATGATGCCACAGCACCTTTCTCAAAGCTGCTGGTGGTGAGCTTGGTACCGGCGGAAGTGTAGAGTGGATAGTCAAGGTACATGTCACACCCAGCAACTTTTCCTACTACGATGCCATCGGCGACTCTTCTGAGTCAGAGCTGCCAGAGTCTGAAACTTCACTGGGCCCTGGCACAGGCTGGATGATAACACCCTGCACGCTGAACTCACTGCAGAATACGCCTTCCAAGACTTCAAGCTTCAGCCACTTCACCCCTCCATGGTGGCCACAGCGGACATCTTCATCAGCCTCAATCTCGCCTCGTGCTCGGGAGTCCAAGCAGAGGGTCCAATTGGACCCATTCTGGGAGCAGAAGACCTGGATCTTGAGCCACCACTTATGTAATGTTTCTGCTGCTACTGGAAAATGCAGGACTTGTCTGGCTCACCCAGATACACCAAGGAAGCAGATACTAAGACTAAGGACTCTAAAGCACATTGCCAGACCAGTGATAAATGGATAGGATCATGGATAATGGCATTGGCATACCTTGCCTGGAGCCTTCCGCTGCTGAACTTACGAGTCCTTGAACCCCACTCCTGGTTGCAAGTAAGTCTTGGGGATAATATCCCAATATAACCCCTATATCACCTCAATATACCATAGTAGTTTCCATTTTCTTGTCCATAATCTCAATATTACCCCTAGGAGTTTTTGTTATCTTGAGGAAGGTGCGGGCCCGCCTTGAAGTGGACACCCTTAGGCGTGAGGTTGAGGCTGAAGGAGAAGCCCGTCAGATAGATAGACACAAAAGGCAGCATCCACGTGATCCATCCGTCTGCAATTGTTGTTTCTGAAAGAGAGACCTCAGGCATGCAGTTCAAGATTCACTCTGTAGTACATGTACACCGCAGAAAGGCACTCACTGAAAAACAGTCCTTTGACAAAAACCGGTATATTCGCTGCATTAAAAGGGATCCGGTAATGGGGTTCGGATATCATTTTGTCTACAACGGGCTACCTTGTTATGCGCAATGTCCATGATGTCAATAGCCTTGGTTATTGATCTCCAATCCTTCCCAGCTGGTCCGCAGAGCACAGCAACATGGGAGGAAAAGCCAAAATGGTCTGTGTCACAGGGATCCCTGTCATCATACCGCAAAGCATAGAGGCAATCGCCTGTTGCTCTTCTTCGGTACGCATGAATTTCACCCATGGCATAGGCTTTGAAAAGACGCTCTGTGCCCAACTCCTCGGGCGTGAGCTCTTGACCGCCTCCCCAACCTGACATCAGTTCCAGAAGGTCAGATCCGTTCAAGCACAGGGCCTCGCTGGCGAGGATCTCATGGACGAGATGGACTGAAAGTGATGGCCGCGACTTGAGTGCCTTCTTCGGGAAGAAGAGGATCAACTCCAAAGCGTGCCTCCGCAATTCTGCGTTCTGAAATCGGTCTGCTAGCTCGAAGACCCTGCAAGCGCTCTTGCGATTCAACTTCTTCTTGGCGGCCTTGGTACAGAGCTTGTGCAGCTGGTCCACTGCGTATTTGTCTGAAAGCCTGGCCAGCTCTAGTACCTCTCCCAGGCTGCCCTCCACACTGCCGAAGTGTAAGAAGCGCAGGAAAGCTTCCACAGTAGCAGCAGAGAAGTCCTTGATGGTCACCTGGGATGTGGCGCCTTCTACAAAGCTATCTGGCCTGACCATCTGCTCCAGTACCGGCGAAGCTCTACCGAGAATGATGGAGGAGACTTTGAAGACGGTACGCGTGATATCAGCCTGAGGTCCCTTGCCGTGCTCCTCCACCACAATGGTGAAGTCACCCTGGCCCCAGCTGTGATACAGAACGTCCTGTGCAAATCCGGCAAAGCCGGTATCACTGACTGTGATTGGCGGCATGGCCTGCCTACTGGCCCGAAGTGGACAATCCAAAATTCCGTGTGTTTGGCATCTAGAAAGATAGGGCTCAGGAGAGGTTGGATTAGTGCGAAGCACGGATTTGAGTGAAGCAAAGGTCTGGGGTGAAGCAAATACTTTGCCTTACTTCATGTGGTTGGGCTATTGGGCTTCCAGATCTTGCATGCCCTATATCATGTTTCAGGACTGAAGCTAGTCCGGAATGATGCTGTAAAGCAGTGTGATTGGGCTTGCGGCTGAGGAGCGGGACATTGGAAGCAACTGCACCCTTTTGGGCAAGCACACGTGGTTTCTCTTCAAGGGCAGAAAAACCCTTGATGAGATATGTAAATTTCATCTTCTACTGCGCCATGGTTGGGACATGTTGGGACCACCTTCTGGAAATTATGCTCTTTCTTTTGCGGGTCAATTTGCAGATCTGCCGGGGGCAGCACACAACTAAGTTTGGGCAGGGCGCGGGATGGCCGAGAATAATTGCATGCCTCTGGGATACCTTAGGATATAGCTGGTTTGCCTACGCCGGAGAAGTCACCTCCACAAAGCCTGAACTGTAGACCGTGAATCTGCAGGTCCCATAGTGCAAGCGCCATGGGGCAAGACTGGGAAGATCTTGGAAGGCGTCCGCTGATGCCAGCAAAGGAAGAGGCCCACGAAGGCAAAATACCTTCACGCGTATGACTTTTGCAGTTTGCAGGAGCTTGGATCTTGTCGTGCGGAACGTGAAGCGGTGCGGCATTGACGCATTGGTAGGATTATGAGATGGAACGTGGTAGATAAATTCAACCATGCTGGGCCGGGAACAATGGGCGCTTTTAGTGGGCACTACTTTCTGGTGCAAGCTTGGCTCATCAACACACAAGACTCAAGAATGTCAGCAGACTTAGGGCAGATAGGACGGAGGTCTGGAGTGAGCATGGTTTAGGATCCACGGATTTTGTCATCAGGGGTCTGAGAAGGAGTGTCTACCTGAAAATTGCAAGGATCCCAAGACTTGCCCTCCGCCTCCAACCATAGCTACCACAGCAGCCTTGGAATGCCCTAATACTTTTTGTCTACATTGAGCCTACATCCTAAGGCAAAAATCCCTGCCTTGGGGTACTCAGGTACATATCGTAGGCCTGCTCACTGGCTGCCTCCATGGGAACTGGCTTGCCGGTGTAGTGCTGAGAGCTTTCTCATTATCTTACTGAGGTGTTAGTAGGGAATGGAGTAATATATCATTCAGGGTTTCTATACTAACCACCAGTAGGTTATTGCAGGGGTGAGGCCTGGTTTTGAGGGAGACTCACGGACTGAGATCCTAGGCTGACGGCGTTCAAACTTCAGGCCACCCTTTGGCTTGCAGGGCATTCTGTACTACGATACCGCCGGTGAACGTCTGGCATACCTGACATAAATACTTCTCAAGCTGGGAATTGCCAGAGAACTCTACCCCAAAAATCACCTGAAGGTTTCCAGAAGAGTGAATAGCCCCAAGGTATGTTGGCAAGCTCTTGGCACGTCTCCGCAGCATGACCAAAGCAAGAAGCCTTACAAGCACGGCATACGTTCAAGGATACTGCTTGGCTGCAAAGATAGAAACCGACGAAATGCTCAGCTTTCCCAAAGTCTGCATCCCCCGGCAGAGAATTTGTTGCTCAGCTGTTGCTCAGCTACCTCCTGCATGGAGTTAACAGACTTTTGTCAACCGTTCAACCCCAGCTCCCAAGTCTGTTTGAGCCTGGTGTTCAGCCACGGAATCCACCAGTGGATTCCTGCATCGGTTGCGAGAAGGCTGGGAGTGCGGTTGCAAATGTGCTTAAATCATCTTGCATCCAAATCAAAGTTGGGAAAGGAAGCCGGGAAAAGAAGATCTTCCTTTTATTCAGATCTCAGTGCGGCCTCCAGGTGAGGGACTTCTGTCTCATATTGGCGACTACCGGCCGATTTCTGGTGCACACCTCAGATTAAACCTGGGAGCCTCAACCTTCTTTGAGCTGGACCTTTCGCGCATGGACGAAGCCCACCACATTGCTGTAAAGCATGAGTGCCCGCAGCAGAATATTGACAACGCTGACCTTCTGAAGTACATCGCAAGTTTTCCAACATCCCAAGTGCCTTCACCTGAAGTCTGATTGCTTGATTCGACGCCGGAATGCAAAGCGGCTACCGGCACCTTACGGCTACGCCCTGCCACCTTCACCATGAAGGGCCCCTGCCACCTCATACGCAGCACATCACCCATCTCAAGCAGATCACCTCTTGTGTTCTCATTCAATCTTTGTCAACCCGGCTGAAGCCTACAACCCCGTCTGCCAGGCCGGTCCCTGTCTTCCGGTGCTTCAGGAAGAGGCCACGGATGCGGGCGGACCAGGGCGAGAAGTAGTTGAACCTCTGCCAACCACGGGGGTGTCAAGGGGATATTAGCTGTGAGGTTTATGCATCGAAAATCCTGAAATAACCACCTATGTCGAGCCGACGCGTTTTGGAAGAAGCTTAAATGTGCCACTTGCATGGCTCGAACTCAACAGCAGCTTATTTAAATGCTTGGGTGCGCTTGAAGGCTCTCTAAGACCCTGCCGTACACAGTAGCATGGCGAAAGCAAAGAAGCCTCAAACTGAATGCCAAAATCGCGGAAACGGTTTTCAGCAGGACCCCCCTCAAAAACCCAACAGTTCTACTCAGTCTATAAATTGCAGTGTTTGTTCATTGCTTCAAACTTGGTTATTGGTAACCCCCATTGGATGGCAGGCAATTGAAAGGCAAGGAGCTGCATCAATGCCCAGCAAACCCCCGCTGCGACCTTTGCAGTTCGCATTGATCTCTGCAAGTTGTGTTTTAGCATACTTTCCCAATGCAGTATCTTTCCTGCGAACGAGAACCGCTCAACCAAAATTGCAGGGTCCCAAAGTCAGTTTATCACTACTACTACTACTACTACTACTACTACTCTACTACTACTACTACTACTACGACGACGACGACGACGACGACGACGGCTACGACGACTGATATTGCGATTATTGTAACTATTGCTATATGGGTGACGGTCACGACTCCTTGCATTAGGCAATGGACGCCACATTGAGGGTGTCGCTTTTCAATATTCCTATCGCTTAACAAGTTTTTTGCACTCAACCTGCAATGGTGTGAATTTCAGCGTGTCGCTTCTTCATGTTCCCATCGCTTTGCAGGGCTTTCACCTGAAAACTCTGGGGTGTCGCTTCTCAATGTTCCCGTCGCTTGACAGCGTGTTTGCTTCCCATGTCCGCTACTGACATAACTCCGTACCAACGAGTATTGACGGTGGCTCTTATGTCGTTATTGGCTCCACCGGACATCATTATCAGAATTGTGGCACAAAGGTCGAGATGCTGCAGCTGGTCCGCCTTCCTACATAATCCCAATAGATACCCTACTGTAATGCACCAGCAATTCCTATATTCCCTTATTCCCTGCTAAAACCCAAATATATACCCCTATGATGTAGTAGCTTCCATTTTCTTGTCCGTGATCCCTGTATAAACCCACTGTTTTCCCTTATTCCCAAGTGAGAGCAAGTTTCTTCGGGCTTTTAAGGCCGTTGGAGTCTACGAACCGTTCATTCTCGGCCAGGTCTTTGGCTTTGAGGTGGCTTGAGGCTTGCAACTCCACTAAACACACAGACTTCGACTTTGCGCACGCTACGCCAGAAGCCTCGTAAGCACCCCTTTAGAAGTAGAGCCGTGCGAATATCGAATGTAAGCCCCTCCAGCCACAGGAAAGAACTACCTCCTGCTCCCAACCGAAACATGGCGACCCCTTCTTCAGAACTTGAAAGACTTGCAGTCTCACAGCGTCCCCTATTCAAAACCCATGCTGACATATGCTGACCCTATACTCTCCTGGATTTGCCAATTCATATCATGTCAGACAGTTCCACGAAGTTGCCACCCCTATGGAGACGAAGACAGCCACGCGCAGGAGGCAAAACCTGCATCGCAGCGTTTTGACACTGAGACGCTCGGGGGGAGCCGGGGGATGAGAGGAAGAGATCACCAATCTCCCAGTTAAAAACACAATAAAATGGACAGTCAGGGAACTTCTGAAACACCCACGCTAACCCCCGCCAGACAATAGAAAACTTCAACACGGCGTACTTCAAGCATGCTTTTTTCAGCGAAATTGGCTGGGAAGTAGTTGGCAAATCATCCCTAGAACCCTCCAAGAAGACCCCAGCCTCAGCGCGCTCATGTTCGGAGCACGGCGACGCCGGTAGAGGTCGCAAAGCTCTAAAACCTGTCAGACGTGGGGAAGGCCCTTTTGAGCGTGAGATGTGGCTTCAGCATTAGATTTTCCAGTGCCCACTTCCATCTAAGTTAATGACAAGGCAACGATAGAACTTCCAGATGTGACCTTTTTGGCTTCAAGGTCTCCAGGGGAAACCTTCTGAGCAAGCAATCTGGACAAATTGGTGCTAGAAACTGTGCAGACTTTTGCGTGCACAATTCGTAACAGGGCACTGAATATTCTGGGGCACCAACTTAGGACACTGGCCAGTTTTGGAAACTGCTTCAGACATGTCCAGGCATGCGCTGCAGTTCTGTGAGTTGGACTTGTATCCAGACAACGTCTTCATACCGATGCTCAGACCTGCTACTTCCATAGTCAGAGATCCGTGGTGCGTCTGCCCCCCCAACTCTTCATGCGCCTGAAAGCCGAGGAAGACGGCCATCGACGGCATCTGCTCGATCGACCGGAAAGGTGTCCTTCCACGTCTCATGATCTGCATGATCTGGGGAGGAACAGAAGTGCTACATGCCCGTACTCCATTTCCTACTCGACTTTTTTGCAACGTATCAGCGTGTCCTCAGGTGTTCCCTAGGAGGCCTTACCGAAAGGGTTGCGAATTACTTGGACGAAGGTTCGCATACATTCGCCTGGCAAAGGATTTCAACAGCCGCGGAAGGCCAAGTTCTGAGGGCTTGCCACTTGACTACCTGCTGACTACCGGCTCAACACATGTGCCGCTCCAGGCTCCCAAAATGAAGGGCCTCAGTATTTTGAGAATAGACAGGAACCCCAGTTTTGTCCCGTACCCCCTCTTGCTGAGCAGCAGCAGTCCAGCCAACCACAGGCACCAATGTGGCAAGCCAGCTGCCCAAAGCATACCTCAGGCGCGGAATACCAGGCATAGACCTACTAGGGCTTAGATAGTGTGATATGGCGACGTCTATCCACAGACTATCTAGGGATTAGATCCTACAGAGGGAAGGCTACCAGCCCGGTAGTACACAGCAGCAAGTAATCCCTGCATACCCCCAAAAGCTTGGACAAACAGAAACAAACAGCTGGCAAGCAGAAAGCCTGGATGGGAAGAAGTGAATCCATTCCCTAGATTCCCAACTCGGCCCCAAAACGAATGCCAGAGAGCAATAAAGAACCTGAAATCTCCAGCCAGGGGCCATATCGAGTAGGCGCGGTATAGCCCTGTGTTGTACTTCCCGAAGCCCACGAGAACTGCTGCGTGAAGGCCAATAAGGTTGTTGACCTCACTTCTGTGGGCAATCTGACAAACTTGTGTGGGAGGCACGTCTCGGACCACACACCTTCAAGGTACCCAGGTACCCTTACACCCTCACAGTCGCCTATGTTTTACCGAAGTTGTTAGGGGGGCCTGGCCTGAGCTGCACATGCTGCACCAAATACGGAAAGGCCTATCCAAACTATGGATCTCACCATGCCCAGACCAACAAATTCCAAACTGCTCTCCTACCCCCAGCTATCCCAAGGCTCCCGTCAAGTCTATTTCAACAAGCCCGGCAAAACATCCTTCTTGCCGAAAGGCAAAAATGTATCCGCCCCAGGTGGCGACGGCACTGGCCTGGGTACTCGGGACCAAAGACAACATCAGCTTGAAGTTTCCCGGGATCAGGGCTTTGGGACATGTGTCCCTTTCTGACAAGTGCTGGGTACGGGTTCCATGCTAAGGGGATAGCGTTGCTTTTGTGTTGCGGCTAGGCTAGAAGGGAAGGAGAGGGTTGCGGCCCTCGAGGTCAAACTTGGATGTTGCAGGAGGGAAATCATGAAAGCCAAGTTTCTAGTTTCTAGTTGGCCATGCAAGTCTGCACAATTCTGGCATGAACCTGTGTTGCCGCAGCCAAACCTGGGCTTCACGCGTAGGCCAGGGCTGCCGGTACTGCCCAGGGCCAGGAGCTGGGATACCGGACGGAGCGGCACCAAAGCCTTAACCAGCCAAGGGTTGGAAGCGCGGGAGCGAAAGTGTAAGTCTTGAAGTTCTGGAGGTGGGATGCAGTTCAGCTTAATTCCAGGGAGCGAACCTGTATGGAGATTGGGTAGTGCCATGAAGACCGATGGCCGAGAAACCAAAAGGCCGTGCAGAAAGCCGCCATGGCCACGCACTCATTGTCAAACTCTCCTCCAGTTCAATGGATTCAAACGCCAAGCTGCCTCAGACTTGGATGGTCCAGACGCACAGCACGCCCCGCCACAAGCACCTACCCCCTTCACCACCTAAATGTTTTGCTGCCGGGGCGGTGGGACCAAGCGAGTCCTCGAACGATCCGACTCGCGTTCCTCTTGAAAACTTTGGGTGCCCCAAGTGTCCAACCCCTGTCCTGTCATAGAGCGCATGAGGTGCGCAGGGATAATTGCCATGACCAGAGCTGCAGCAACGCCAGCACCAGAGCTTTCCGACACCTGGACGCACCAGGAAGCGAGGGCTCTCCATTTCCCAAATCCAAAAGCTTGCGTCAGTTGGGCATGTTACAATATGAAGCGAACGAATGACCTCTACTCTTTAGACAACAAGACCCAGCAACAACAGCAAGAGTACCAAATGACACACACATCGAAATTGCAGCTGCATGTCACCCGGAAAGACAAAGAAATGTAAACGATCCCAGGAGGATCCTATGGAGGCTTCATTAGCATGCAGGATGTAGCCTGACCTGTGTCGAAGAGAATCCAACATGCTATTCGACCCAATCCGTGCCAAGAACGCGGCCTCCCAGGTCAGCAGGAAAATGGAGAAGGTGGCCACGGCAGCGAGCCTTATGATTCAATTGGGTTGCAATTCTTTGGGCTCTTGTTAGCTGAAGTTGCAGAGGGCGCTCCGCAAAGGCTCCGCGGGATGCAGGACTTTCAAGTTGACCGAACGGCTCTCACCCATCCAAATGTGGGGGCAGCAAGTTGCAGCATCTTACTATGCTTGGATCGGGCAGAACATCAATTTCCAGCGAGGCCAAGCCTGGAAGATACGAGCCATGAAGACATCAGGGGTTTGCTAGGAGACCCAACCCCCCAGAACCACGAACTCAGGACGCGACCATGCTGGGACCATGACACAGACCTGGCACACAAGGACTGTTGCGGCCAAAGCCTCATGGTAAACCCAACTCCAATCCATGGGGCTGCTAAAAAAAACATGTTGCATCAGAGCACACTGAAGCCCATATATGATTGCTACGCTGACGAACAGCTGGGAACCCAGCATCATTGACACTCATCGGCGGGCCCAGTTGTAGTTTGCCGTGGCCTTGGCATTGAGTGGTTGCTGAGGGCCTAACAGCGGCTGAAGGGAAATGGGTTTGTCTTCGCCTCGCAACATCACGGCTAAGTTTGGGCTACCCAACAAAAAAAGCTTCGTTAAACAACCCCTGAAAATTGATTCCGACTCCATCTAAAGGGTGCTGACCCCCCCCCCCCTCCCCTCCCCCAAAAAAACTGTTTGCAGCTGGCGAGCCGGGAAGGAACGACTGATAACCCGCCGGGATCAGCTTCGCAGCTGCCTCTGGGAGCTGGAGCTCCATAGCTGGCTTCCTCAAGGCATCTTTCTGAGGTCTGCATCATCAACCAGATTATAGTATGGTAGAATATGATCTCAAAGAGTATGGCCTAAAGAGGCTTAAATATGTGGGTAAGGGTGCACATGTGGGCTATTCCCAAAATTCTGGACTTTTTGGGCGTGCCAACAATGAAAGCAATGGAGCAGTACCCCTGTAGCTGTGGTGATATAGATTGGGGCTTGACTTCTGCTGACACTTCACACATGGAGCTTATGTATCGGATCTTCCCCGAGGTTACACAGTGGCTTGCAGGAAAATTTATTGGCACTGCGTCTAAGCTTCATATGCTAAAGGGAATTGCACACATGTGAACTAGTTCAGCGTAATAGGCAATGTTGAAAGCAGCACCGGAGGATTTCTCTCACGTTTCCTTCCTGTGGTATGGGATCTTTGCGGTGTTGCTTCGAGTACCTCAAGGCTCAAGCTTGAGAAATCCAGAAGTGTGGATTCTAGCAGCTTCCAAGGACGAGCTAGCTTGCTCAAGGACGGATGCTGTTGAGGCAGATCTCGTAGCTAACCCTTGCGCCGCACACTGATATGGGCTAGCGCCCAGGCACTAACTGAGGATTGGTCAAAGGCGATCCAGTGCTGGCGCCAAGCGTGAGTCCTTCAGCCTTTTGCCAAGCCAAGCAGCGGGAGCATCTTCAGTGCCCGCCAGATCCAAACCTTGCGTTCGCTCAATCGAAGGCTTAGCTTTCCTGGAACTATTTCGGGTCCAAAGCCCATGCCGTGTAATTCTAAGCTTTGAAGTTTGAGGTGTGGAACTCGACGTAAGGCTCTGCTGAAAGGTTCTTGGATTTTCTCGCACTTCTGCAGTGGCTTCTGCCACTAAACAGTGACTGAATGACCCTTTGCTAGAATTGTGGTGTAAAGATGGGCTATAACAAGGAGTCCAGAGAGCTAGTTACTTAAGTCAGTGCATGGAGACCCTCCGCTGCACGGCCTGACCCCAGCACATGCCAAACTTGGAGCAACCCAATTCATGTCTGATTTTTTGTGTATTTCATCTGGGCTGGACACATGCCTGCGTGGCAACTACTAACACTTGCGACAACAAAAGCTGGTATTGGCTGTCATGCGTACTGATACCAGTCTCCCAAGTGACTCCAACAGCATGGTTGCAACTAACGTTGGCGCTCGCACTCGTGCTCAGGGCGTCGCGGACAGAATCTGCATGCCTGGATAGATCGTCGTCCTTCGGTGGCAGGATAAGAACAGCCGCATTCAGCTCAATTGTTGGGCCGCAACACTGTCATCACCATCATAATCATCATCATCCTCCAACGAGTCCAAGCCTGAGCCAACAAAGAGTAGTCAATACCCTCATGGCAGATTAAGGAGGCGGAGTTGTCATCTTCCTACGTGAAGCGCTGTCCCGATCGGTCGCCCGAGTGGATACCAACCTTGGTTCAGTGCAAGCAGTAGAAACAGCAAATAAAGTGATCCTGGAATTGTCCAGAATGCTTTGCACTGTGCTTTCGGATTCGAATGAGATTATGCAAGCCATTTGGAGGTTTCCTTCTGACACATCTGCACTTGTATCCTGACTTTGGGTCCCTGGAAGCTCAGTTGCAACTAGCAATGGGCTTCGCAGGTTGTCACTGACATCTGATGGTGGACATCCACAAAAGAGCCGTGGCATCGCTTCTACGGCAGCACGGAACTTCAACACAATCTGCATCACGCTACCAAAGTCCATGTGACTGCTAATGCTTGAAGAATGGTCTGCCCAAACCGCCCAAGGTCCCATTGCTTGGGCGGAGGTAACGGGTTCAGGTTTACTGCATCCACACAGCCACTCCCATGTCCGAAATGGCATGAAGCACACCTTCCTTTTGCGCCCGCGAGTACATAACTGCATAAGTACATAACTGCAAGCTGGAAGAACGGGAAGAATATGAACTGCTCAAAGACACCCAAACCCATTGCACGCAGTCGCCGTTGACACTAGGCTTACGTGGCAACGCACCTCAACCCAAGCAATACACCTTGTCTTTCACAGTCAACGCGCCTGCCACCATCTGAAATGCGGATGGTGAGCTCATGTAGTCGTACCAGTGGAAGAAGGCATGCCAGCCATGTTTTGCCAGATACTTTGTGGCACGGGTGTTAAACCTGAGATGCAGGGCTGACTGCCTGATTCAATCAAATAGTCACCCACATGGCGCGAAAGTCTCATGGATTTTTTCGCTGTGCTGGCGATCTGGATTCATGGAATCAACTGCTGCAGCCCTGGATCCAAACATTTCAGCATTTCTGCAATCGCATCCTTAAGATTCCTGAAGCGCATGTCCCAGACATGACCTCTACGCGATAATCAACACATCTCACAAGCAGAGGACCACGGATCGAACTCGTGGATCAAGTAGCCATACTTCCTTCGGTTGGCGGCTGGGCGCTATCTGGCTTCCACATCCCTACCCACAAACTAAACAACTAAAGTCAGACGTTGGTCATCAGCTTACTGTGCTACCTGCAGGCCTCGAAAGAAACAGCCATGTTACTTGCGTCACTTTCCGCGGGATAACTGGTCGTAGTGATCATTCGCCAATGCTACAGAGATGTAAGCCAAGTAGCTGCACTGAAATTAGGCGGATCCGATAGGACCAGAGGCAGGCGCCGGCCAGGATGACGGCCTGGGACTGCAGGCATGCTACAAAGCTCACCCTGCCAGATGTGGACACCCCACCAATAACGTGCCCCCGCCGCTGCCCTGAGCATGTATGAGGACTGGTTTGGGGCCGATTGTGACTCCACCGTCGAGGGCTCAGAGCGTACTGTGGACGAAGCTTCCTCGGAGTAGCTTGATGAAGGCTGAGTTCTCCCACGCAAAGAAAAATGTCGGAAGGCGGGCCCATTCTGATTGCGTGTAGCGGATCGCTCTCGATCTGTGCATATCTGTGCATGCTAACAGTCAGTTGGAACTTGAGACATGCATGTTGCCCAATTGGCTTGCGGCTTTGATGGTTGCCGTTTAGGGCTTGAGGCTGGACATCGTTTTCGAAAGGCTACCAGGAGATGTCAAGAGTTGATGCTGCAGGAGTTGCAGAAGCAAGTAGGAGTGGAACGAATCAGTTTGGTTGATTTATAATATGCTTTTTGGGACGCGAGTTCTACAAACAGCTGGTCGTGTTCGCACTGCCAAGCAGAGTGTTTTTGTCCACATGAGGGCCCTCAAACTGCTTGCTGGAAACCGGCAGAGCTCCATGTCCAAAGCATCCCACAGGGGGACCTTCACCGAAAGCTGCCCAACTTACACACCCTCAAGCCCTATATGCTACCTAAATCATGCGCATTGCTTCAAATCCCACACACTTTTTTTCCTAGACCCGCGGCCTTTGCAAAGCCGACAATAAGATCCAGCAGGCCGCGCAGCAACCTCGAGAATCTGCGAGCTCTACCAGTACAGAGAAACAAACTCTCACCGTGGAAAAACGGCGTGATTCTCACACGAACGAGATGACAAGCTCATGCAGCATCCGCCATACTTGTACCACTCTCAAGCATCGAGAGCCCACAGATCCACGAGTCTGATTCGCTGATGAATGGGAAAACGGAGTCCTCTTCCTTCGTGTGAAGTTGTTCATCCATTTCGCCATTTGGCAACATGAAAACTGTGTGGCCTGCCTAATAAAAATTCAAAACCTCCGAAAAAAACGTGCGGCCATGTGGTCCGCAAGTCCAAGTCTGCTAACCCAAAGGCCGCCGTCAAGGAGGATCCTTCTGCAGGCCCACCACCCCTAGTAGATGCTTTGCCTTGCCTCAGTTATTACCTCACAACGCGGAAGTTTTGTCCCTGTCCCAAGGCCGCAAAGGAAAGACACATCTGGTTGAGACCTCCCGTACCATGCTGCCCATGAGCCGTTGCGCAGCGGCCATCTGGGAGTGCTTGGGACCTAGTAGCCTAAAAGTTGTGCTTCCTGCACTTATCGTTGCAAAGTCTACCTTGTGGTACCTCTTGGAGCCCAGGTTTGTCAGCTATCAGGTAGACGGTTTGATTGGTCCAGCCCCGAAGGGCGTGCGGCTAGCGAATCTGTAGGAAATTTGCACGCCCCAAGTAAATCCACAGTGTAGGAAATCCTCTGACCCTACCTAAATCGCGATGAACCATGTTGCCCGAATTGTTATTACATCCTCTTGCCTTGAGAGACAAATATCGAGCCAACCCCCGGCCCTAGGCTGCGAGCCATAGCCGGCCACGGGGAGTTGATTCATAACTGCAAAAATGCTAGTAGCAATCAGGGCACTCGCACCCGTAGCACCGTAACATGCACAATCATAGGACAAAGAATGATACAGCTCATGAAATGCACGCAGTCACAGTGAGTTGTTTGCTTGTAGCTCAGGCTCTGCGCAAACACAACAACCCTGTTGATAACCACCGACATGATACAGCAAAGGAACGCATCAACCTCCAATTGGCACAAGCAAAGTGGCCGCTGCCTACAAACCTGGCCAGGTCCTTGGGCAACACCATGGGGTTCACGCAGAAGGCCAGCAGGACGTGGTACATGGCCAATGCCGCCACCCACCTGGCTAGAAACTCTATCAGAGGCTGCGGGCTTCCTCATGTCAGAGGCATTATGGGCAAGAATGCAAGCGGGGTCTTTCAGGCTTGCATTATGCTAAGTCCAGCGTAGCATGCCGGCATGTCCAGCGCTAATCACAGTCCAGGATGCACTATTTCGGAGGATGATAGGGCGTGCGAAGCTTTGGCCTCCTTTCCTTGGAAAAAGGATAGTCATGGCCGCCACTGCAAGTGCGACAGCCATGGGATTCAGCCAAGCATGCTAACTGACTGCCCGAAACCTCTGACATGAGAAGATGTGGCAGCGCTCGCACTGCTGCAGGTATCATCCTCTTGGCTCCCCACGCTAGGGGCACCACGAATAGCGTCCTTAGCAACTTAACTGTCCGGTTTGGTCAGGAGGTATGTCGGTCCCATCTACTCCGTCTACCTTGCAAAGCCTAGGCCCCTCAGCTGTATGAGGGGACTGCCTCAAGGACAAAAGCAAAATGCCTTCTAAATCTACTATTGTTGATAGGACTGTGCAGGCCCTTGACGTCAAAGTTTCTAGCCAAGAAAGCAGAGCGATGTTGCTGAAGAAGCACACAAGCAGGTGACGGACACAAAGCCGGTTCCCACAGCACGCTCTTTGGACTTGCACTGACCCGCACCGCAATGACCCCAAGACAAGTTCATGAAAAGGCGCTTTGTTTGAAACCCAAACTGGATTATTTCCCGGAACAACGAAGACCACCTGAAACATGCTGTAATCCTTCTGCTTTTGGTTTTAACCCTCATACATGCTGCCCTGCGACCAGTTGTGGATCCGCGCAAGCCAGAAGGCGCTAGCTGCGAGGACCTGACCCAGCTGCGATGGGACTCATTGCAATTTTTGCCACTTGCATGGCCGAGGTTCAAGCCGAATTTTGGAAACGATTACCAAAGCATCCACAAATTCAAATGCCAACTGCTTCGTTGTCCCCTGTATAAATAGGCCCGCGTCACATCCTGTTTTACCGCAACGCCCAGAATCCAAGTGCAAGACCAGCGAGTGCGGGAAGGCCCAGGCGAACAAGGCATCCTGGGCTACCGAGAAGCTTGGTAGCCTAATTGCCCTGAGCTTCGGGCAGATATTTTGGGGCTCAGGGTGGAAGGCTTAGAACTCATATTGACCAGTGACTGCTGTTGCTGTCTGCTACTTGCTTATCTGTTGGACCCAGAGCCCTAACATGCTTGGAGCTTGGGTCACCTTGGACCTCTGATTATTTTTGTCACGCATTCCAGCCCAGGGCCTCCATATCTGTGGCATCCGATACACAGTAGTTCCCAAACCATCTTGAGGACAATCTCTGTGTTCGGGAGCCGCATTTCTTTTGCCTGCTGGGAACAACCGCTTTGCGGACCCCTGTCTCGTGGATCCGAATTTCACCCGTAAAGCCTGCTCTGAATCACAGGTCAGCAGGTGGCCGTTTTACTTTCCTAGGTGCCGTGAGATCAGACGGAACAGCAGCTCCAGGCATTCAACCAGACCTAGCCTGCAAGTGCACTAAAGCATGGTCAAAACCAAACTAAAGTTGGTGCCCTGGAGGCACTGAGATGTAAAGAAAAGGTTTCAAATCTGTAAAAACGGGTTCCAACTCATTGGTAAAGTGTGAAGTAAACCACAGTGTGAAGTTGTTCTGCAACATCGCATTGCCAAAATCAAGTCCCTGGCCATGTCAATCCGATTCGTCGAGAAGTAGCAGCGCCGCATAGCTCGAAGATGCATGTATCTGGCATCAAAGTAATTCTTAAAGGCATCCTTCCCAAACAACAGGAAGAACATTCTGCTAGTTGCGTGATGGTAATGCCACATGCGTTACAGAGCACTTTTTTCCGCCACCCCCCCCCTCCCCCACAAGCTATGGCACCGCCAGTTGAAATTAGGCCGAGCAGTTTAAATGATACCCCGAATAAGCAAAACACGTTGAAGAAATGTGTATCTACTCCCGCCTTGTGAAGGGCATCATGAAGACACTCCACAACGCAAGGGCACCGAATGTCTGCCTGTCATAAGCATTGGTGCCTCAAGACCTCCTCACAGAATCTCAGGGGCTGGCCACGCCACCCCCGAAGCGAAGAAGAGCGTCAGGCAGCAGGAGAGGGGCTGGACCACAAAGCCTGCAATCAGCCAGGCGCGACACTGCCGACCATACGCGTAACCGTGTCAAATCATAATGGAGGTGGCGGTCGCAAATCATGTTCATAGCGATACAGAGGAAACAGTGTGCCCCTTTGGTTCACTTGAGCAATGCTGGTACTCATCGCGCTCTCATGACCCAGCTCAGTGAACTGGGGGCCAAGCCCATGTAGTCGTGACCCAAGCTCATTCCAAGAGGCTCAAACGCCTTCTCTGCCTGCCGCACGGTCATTGAGTTCCCATCTATGTTGCAGGCTCTGGGACATAGTCTGTTGTACACCGATGCTCTGAAAATTATCACAGCGGCCATGCTTCTTCTCAAATTAGGAAGCATTCACTAGGGAGATCCTCAGCCCAATCACAGAGGCGGAAACAAAAGGAAACACTGAATTGCGCAGATCTGCCATGAAAAGCTATCTTATTGGGTGCCGACTTCTGCCCGAGCCAAGCAACCGAACCAACAGCAGCAAATGTCCAGATGTTCCACGCTTCTTTGTTGCAGCTTGCGCATCCAAAGGATTGTGCCCTCTTGTGGCGTCCGCGACTACGGCTGTAAGTTCTGACCAGTACCAGCATGCGGCAACCCACAGCAATGAATGCCACCAATGGCTCTTCAGAGCTTTGTGGGGTTGGCTGAATCCTGGGGATTGCGTTTGGGAACAGGGGCTCTAGGCTTTGGAAACACCAAGGGCTTTTAGCCCGGAGGTCAGCGACTTCGACTGATCTCCTAAAACACGTCACTTCAAGTTTCAAAGCAACCTGACGCTGGCTGACTCCACCCCCTGCAGTCAGGAAGGGAAGATACAGCACGGAAGGAAATTGCAGTGGGTAGACTCAGCAGCGCCCGAACATGGCCTCAAGGTAAGGCAGCAAATTCAAACAGAACATTCCCATCCTTTGCACACTAGCTGCCAGCGCTCACGCCCTCGCAGCGCTTGGGGCCAAGAGGAAACACTGGCGGCAGAGCGGGCACGGTACCTCTTTGCCTTCCCGTCGTGATGCCTTGTGCCTGCGGGATCAGAAACGTGACCCAAGCCTAGCTCAGTAGCATTGTTGGATATACATTGATAACCTGTCAGAAAACGTATTACAAATATGACAACATCTCACAACAAAGCCGATATTCCTTTGTAATCGCTGGTACCATCATGACAGAGCATGTGAGCTATAGTCTAAACTCCTAGTCCCCTATCTAATCCCCTGTATATCCCCTTTCAAGGAGTTTAGACTATAGCTCATGTGTCTTGAATCCTTGTGCCTGCACCAACCCAGGATGCAGCTGTGGTGGAAGCAGTGGCTGCAGCCCAGCTTCCGAGCTCCCTGACCTTGGTCCCCTGGTGTTTTCGGGTTTAAGGTTTAAGGGTTTAGTGTTTGTTTGAATCGGACCTTTCCTCCAAGGATACAGGCTAATGTTTTTTTTAAAGGTTTGCTGAGGAATGGGCTAGGGACTATATTTTGGGTTAAAATTTTGCTTGGTTGATAGGGACCATTTGTGTAGGGGCGTATGGGCCCGACAACAATTAACTCCAGGAATAACTGCATCTTGAAGCTGAGCTGAGGGACCTCGGTGGATAGTTTCCAGGCACACTGCGCAGGTTTCTGCTTCCACGGAGATCTCCTCCAGGGCCGCCACAGATCTCTCCAGGGTGGCTTCCTTCAAGGCTGTAAACACCACTTACATCAAACAATCAATGAGAACCCTGCCGGGAAAAATGGGAAGCGGACTGCTTATCGCTCCTCCTCCTGGGAGCGCTCCGCAGGAGAGGGCTGTTCATCTTCAGAGACCAGTGCCCGTACCAGAGCGATGGATGCGAAGAGCATGGAGATCACCATGCTCCACTACAACACGTAGGCTCAATGCATCATATCCATCCGCTTATGCCTAGGTGGCCCGTGATGGCTCAAAACAAAGCGTGTAAGCGGGTGCCCTGTGACTCAGGGGAGATGTTTATTGATGGAGGTGGGAGATTCCAGCAAGGACCTCCGCGCTGGAAGCCAAAGGGCTGCGGCTATCAGCTGTTGGCAGTTTAAGGAGAATGAAGTTGATGTTGCAGCTGCAAGCTTAGGGCAAAGGACTAAGTCACGGGTTTGGAATTCCGGGTTCACAGTAGAAGCATTTTCCCAAAGCATGGAGTCCATGTGGACAGAACTCAAGCTCCGGCCTGTTGGATTTGCGTTCCGGATGAAGGCAAGGTGTTTCCCTGAATCGTCCTTCGTATTGGGCTACAACCAGGGGAGTAAATCAACATCAAGCCAGAAGGCTTCTGAGCACAAGGCATTGACATACAAATCATCAAATGAACTTAGACCCTGCCTTGTGGCCTGCCCGGAAATAAATTCAGAAACCTGAAAACTGCATGGCCTGTCTTGCGGTCAGGTCCGGCGTAAAGCTACGCCGGTACCTTCGCTAAAGAAACTACCGCTTGGAGGCACAGTGCCCAGCCAGGCATGCGCTATTTAGCCTCATGACTTTGATCTCTTCCTTTGCTGGGATTGCTGTTCCCCAAGCTTCCGGCATTTAGCTCAGCTGACGGTCCAAGGTGAAGAAAAGCTTGTTTCAGAGTGCTCTAGCTGAAGATTAGGCTTGGGGCCTAAACATGCCTCAGCTGAGATCACCATTTCTTTTCGTGTCTTCCTTCCGAGGCCATGGGATTTTTGACATTTGCATGGCAGTAGCAGCGCGAGGCACAATCCGGGAAGAACTCCCATCTGTGTTATAGAACACGTGATTTCAGGACTGGGGCTTGGAGTCGCGGATGTCAATTGCACCCCTAGGGCTTCATTAAGGGCACCGCAGTTAGCATGCCTGGGGCTCCCTGTACATTGCCTCCTTCATTACTAAACCATGGCGGTGCCTATATCTTCTATAGGCCCAATGTCTCTTGGGCAGGACGGGTGAGACATGCAAGCAAACAGAACATGTACGCACACATAGGAAGGCATTCTGATGTATACAAATCTTAGTAGCTAGGTTGGCCCCTAAAACCCATTGAAAAATATCTATATATCTCTCTCTCTTAAAGCCATTAGGGAAAATATTAAATATCCCAGGGGCCTACCCAGGTAGCCAAAAGTGGGCTGAAGCGCATTGCAATCACAAACTCGAGGACCCCACCAGAGCCGGAGGATGCACATATTGTAGACAAAGGGCCTCAGGTGGCTGGTGAAATCTGAATCTGAATCATCCCTAAACGGGTTATATGGGAATAAATTGGGCTTTATAGGGGTTATAGGGATAATGGAAAAGAAAATGGAAACTATTATGTTATAATCGGCTGTATATATATATATAGAGAGGACGGCTCCTCTGATCTGATAAGGGAACTAGACTGCGAGTGACGATGGGATCCAATTCACCTGAGCTACCAAAAAGGGTTGGTACAGCAAATCATCGTGCCTGCGATCTGAGACCGCTTCTGGTCCTGTAAGGCTCTTCCCAACAATGCACTCCGGAAATCAATGTTGCTCTTCATGGAAAAGGAAACTGCAAGCAGACAGACACAAAAAGACAAAAAAGATCCCCAAAAGCTAACCTGGGAAGAGCCCTGTTGAACGGCCCAAGACGCTCTCAATAAACCTCACACCCTTCAGAACCCTTCACAAGCAAGATCAAAAAGAGATGTTGTGGTAAGCGGCCACACAAAGCCCTGGAGTGGGAAGAGCAGGTAGCCAATGAAAAGGCTTCCTGGAACGAGAACCTCAGCTCTGCAAGCACTTGTTGGAGTAGGAGGCTGAAAGGTTTCAGGTGAAGGCAACTGTCAGCTGTGGCACGCGTTAAGAAGTCTTCATCATAGTGAGTCGGATCTATGATGAGTCTCCTTCTGGTGAAATAGCCTAAAGACTTTGGCCGTACCCAAAGATGTTTGCTCGAGTGCCTCGCCTTCAACCTCAAGCCCTGCACCTCAAACCTTGCTTGCCCCTTGAGACGTTAATATCCCAGATCCCAAAACTGAAAAGAACTCAGAGGCCCGACATTGACACTCCCGCTTTGACGCTAGCCTGCTCAAACTCGTGCTGACATGCACTATGCTGGATGGGTGCTTGCATGCCTACTTGCTCAAAATTGGCCCGGGCCCAACTTTGTACTTTCCATCCCGCATGCTGAAATAGTAGTTTCTAAAGCTCTGCAAATACGAAAGGCATACCTTGAGCTAACATTAGCAATACGTATTATATGAACTAAGAGCAGGCTCCTGCAATATTCGAAGCTCCCAGATCTGCAGGCCCTCTGTGGCCGTGGCGTGGAACAGATGCACGGAGGCACGCACCTGGAAGGAGATATCCTGCCCAGCAAGTTGCGGTCATCTTAAGACATTTGGCCAGGTCATGTTTTGAGGCTCCTACTACGATGACTGCTACTCAGCCGTACCAGCAGTGACTACAAGCAGTGCCCCTGATAATCTTTATTTGATTTTTATACGTTGTGAGAGTCCAGGCAAATCAGAACAAGAAAAAACGTTGAGCTGTCCCCATCAAACCCATGCGAAGGCCCCACATCATCCGCTGGAAGACAACCAATAACAACGAGCTGGAAGCCTGCATTGAGGTAATGGCGCGTCCCTCGCCCAAGGGCTGCAGCAGAAAACGCAAAGGGTGAGCACCTGCACAAAAACTCTTTTCGCAATGATGCTACAACCGCTGCAACTGCGAAGGCAATTGTCTCATCATGTACGGTTCATAGGAAATTGGAATTGCCAATGCAATCTACGGGGGCCCATACACCTTTGGATGAGGATTCATCATTGCAGCTGGCAGGGGAGTGTTTGCAAGCTTTTCAAAATCGATGGAGTTGATGAGGTTATGTTTCGATTGGAGGTTTTGGCTCGCTGGCGGCAGGAAAAAAATGCTTCGCTCGCCACTGAGGCATAGCAACAAAGCAAGGACACGAGCAACTGTGTTCACCCTAAGTGGGCCTTGCGGCACAAGTAAATACAATGGCCACTCATTGTATGCGTGTATCCTGCTGGTGTGAAATTTCCTGAGCTGTGCAAGCTCGCAAGCGCTTGCTAGTCAGGAATTGCGGGACCACATCGGCTGAGGTCACGACTGCTTTCGGGGAAGATGGTGATGGCTACATTGAAGAGAAAGCTAACCTTACAGGTGGGGTTTGGGCTTCAGACATAGAAAAACTGAGTCCAAGTAATGGAGTAACAGTAATAGCAATGACAGAAAAAAGAGAAATCGCAATATCAATACGCCGAAATAAGTTAACCACAGTAATGTCCATAGTGCAAGGTTGAACGTTTGGGGCTTAGCCACCTGCTCCATCATGTCGACGTTTCCAAAAAATTAGGTTCTCTGTTGGGGGTCTCTGAAATAAGCAGCTTCGCATTTTGGAGTCCATATTGGGGTCCCCCTACTCTTGGGAGCTGTCATGAGAAAACCCAGACGCTCTAAACCTGTCAAGCTGTCAGCTGCTATCGGCCCTGAACTTCTGATCAGTTTGCATTGCAATGCAAGTGACACACATGCTGCGACGGAAGATGCACGAGGTCTCACATGTCACTGCTCTGAGCTACAAATTTGTTGTAGATGCAAACAGGGATTACGGCTTGAAGATCTCGAGGCTCAGCGTTTGAGGTGACTATAGATGATAATTGCAACATTATTGCAACATATTGCAACCGCGCAGCTAAGCACAACGTCGAGAAGGCCTGCTGTGTTGCAGGAGCTTAACGCCACAGAAGGCATGCAGACGGAAAGCCTTACACGAAGCCTGCGAGAAACCGAGTGAGAAGCAGAGAAGGAAAGAGACAGAGAGAAGATGAAAGGCAGACAGATAGGCGGGGTGATCTAAACGGAGCGAAGACAGGCAACGCGCTGCCGGAGACTAGATACTAGATAGGATCGACGGACATGCAAAACAACCCCCCCCCCCCGCAAGTCTCAGACCGACGCCTCTGCACTCAAACACCCAGGGACATCAAAGCACAACCTTTGGTCGTACCATCAACTTTTGGATCTGGAGCCGATATGCCCTGTGACTGCGATATTGGGATGTCCGCCATCATAGTGCCGAAGACTAGACAATGACAAGCTCAGCGGGTTCAAGTTCACTACCATCTTGGGCTTGCAGTGAGCAAGTGTTTCAAAGCACAGAAGCAGCGCCTTGAAAATCAGGATGCCCTCGCGGTCACGGCGAGTGAATCCGACTTTGGAGGAGACCTCCGCGTCCCATGATGTGCAGGCAGCCAGCTCTTCTATGCAAGTGGGGGCTGTGCAGCCTTCCCTGGGCTTGGCGAATCTCTTCAATCTAAGAGCATGGCGAAAATGTGCAGCAAGCCAATCATCCAATTCACCTTGCACTCTTGCTGCTGGGGCTCAGATTAGCACAACGTGGGCCTCTCTCTTCCCAACTGTGGTGGCAGGGCGCTTAGAGACATGATTAGTTGCAGAGAGGCTGCCTGCCATTAATTAAGTTGTTTCACAGCATACGTCCGCTTCTGGAACCACTGACTGGCATGGCTCCAGGACAAGTTCCGTAGGACAAACGAGCCGGCAGGCAAGACCGAAACCAGGTTCTTCACCACATCAGCACAAGCAATATTTCCAGGAACCCTTCTGACCAGATGGAGCCGCTCATCCCAAACTTGCCCGTGCATCGTCTATGCCAAAAAATGCTTGCCAAGTTACAGTCATCACCAGTATTCCCATGACGGACCTCGCATCTGGGCACATGAATCTAACAGGTAAGCCAAAGTGGTAGTTTCCCAAAATAGGGTGACCCCAATATAGACCCCAAAATATCTTAGTCCTTATTATAGGGACACCCAAAAAGGTAACCCTAATTTTGGGAAACCCCCATATGGAACAGTCTGGCCCAGGCCTTGGCTTGCATCTAGTCAGAGCACATGAAACCCTACTTTAGCAGCATATGTCCTAGTCAAAATGTACGCAGCTCTTCGATTAGGATCCATTGCTTCATCTCCGCAAAAGCTCTCCTCAACAACTGGAGGCCAGCCCGGAAGCCTGGAGCCTGCAAGAAACTCCACAGTTTTCCTCGCCAAGTCCCTAAAGCCAGAAGGCATACAAAACCAACAGCAAATATGATTCACAAGTCGAATTACACGGCTCCAAATGCGCAGTACTTGCTTCCAAGGTGCATCATTACACCGGTAGGCAAGCTGCCCGCCTGGAGCAAAGCGCGTGGATTCTTTGCGAAACCCAGATCTTGGGCTCTTGGTCGGCAAGCTACTACACAGTTCCAAGTCTTGATGCCACTCAGGGGTCCATGGAATTCTTGCGTTGCGTAGGCTCTGAATCTGCTAAAGTGGATCTCATACCCCAACTCATGGGCAGGCCTGGCATGCTTTAAGGTTCAACAACCTTAGCCCAACAAGCTTCTCCGTGGCCTTCATGAGGCTCTTAAACCAACAAATGTCACCCCCGACTGTTGCCAACGCCCGAGCCTGACAGTCAGAGACATACAGGTCTCCATGAAGCTGAAGCCAACGGTGTTCCCAGCGGGCACATAGGCCAGGCCTGATCAACGTAGTTGATGGAGTACGTGGCCAGAGGTAGGAACACCGCAGCCGCGATAGCCATGAAGCCTCGGGTCGCACACTTTGGAACGTTTAGCAAGGCTGTCCAGGAGAATTGGACTCGGAGGCTAGAAGAATGGCCCCTCTTCTTCCACTTGTTGAATTCACTTTCAAAATCGTTCCCATCTGCAGGTGGTCCTGTACTGGTTGAACCACGATTGCCAGTGACCAGATGAAAGACAAAAAACACGTCTCACCTCCGGAACCACAACACTGAGCTCAAACCACTGAGACCTGCCAACAACCAGTCCAAACCGTGAGGCGTAGCGCCAACTGGCCAAACGCTTGACAAAGAGCCCCTCGCACTTCTGATAGATTCACGATGCTGCTAGGCACTAGGTGAACTGGGTACAGGTCGTACCATATTTATGCCTCCGATTCTCCCATCGCCCTCCAGCCAGAGAAGCTCACAAGCACGGCCACACCGCCTAGCGCCGCTCTGAGGCCCAGGGAGCTCAGAGACAGGCCGAGGTGCTCCCAGGCTACCTTCAGCTTCAAGGTTCAAGGGTGTTGAGGGTTGGGATCATAGATTTCCGTGTGGTGAATTTGGGGTTAATCAGTTCATCCCCTCTGGACAATTTCTGGAGTGATCTTCCCGGCCCGGGTTGAGGAGCGCAAGGGTTGCTATTATGGTTTCAGCATGCCGGGATTTTCTTGTCAGGCCCAACTATTGCACTAGCAACTTCTACTTCACAGATGTCTTTATGAGTGGGCGGTTCAAGGCACCACTGGTAAAGGCTAGAAAGTAAAGTTGCGCTCTCTTAGCCGAAGTTCGCGTCTAATGCCAGAATGACAAATATTGACAACTTGTCCAGCTCCAGACTCCAACAAGCAATTTACAAAATCTAGACCTCCAACAGACTGAACCGAGACATCCATCAAAAGTCAGAGCAAGCTCTTGACCTCATATGTTCCGTCATCCATTATCTGCAATTTAGGAATTATGCATTCCTGGATAACTGCATGACCCCTATTCATCCCCAGATCAAACCCCAAAAGTCTAAAAACAGCAGAATCAGAACAGAATCAGAAGCCTCTGGAGGTTCACAGGCGACATCACGCACTTTCCTTCAACACAGCTTGCTGCGAGCTTTCTTGTGGGCACAACACTGTAGCTGTTAGATCGGAACCTACCTTGGGCTTGCTTTTGCCCACGAGCTAATATCCTCATGAAATCCCCATGTATCCCGGAATGTATCCCTACACAATCCCCATACATATGAAGATGTATGAAAATAGGTGTACCCATATATATATATATACAACGTACATATATATATAACTATACATCGCTGCATAACCCCTATATCCCCTGGAAAGGCCGTTCGGAGTCTTAAGGCATTTAGCTGGGTATGCTGGGTGTCAGCTGGCATCTTGCTCTCTCTCTCTTGCTTCAGACTACGCCTGAAGCTTGGTCTACCGTTTCACGAGAATCATGATACTCGCTGCCCCTTCCAATAACAGTTGCCGAGGAGCCCTGAAGTCTGCTCGAGTTTCGGGCTTGCATTGAGCAAATGGTTCAAAAGCAGACCCAAGGAAAATTTTAGCAAAAGAGCTCTACAATGAAGGATAAAGGTTACAGTGAAGCTCCGCAAGAAGCCAGGAATGAAACTCATCGGAATCCCAGGTCAGCTGAGGGTCAAATGGTGCATCTTTCCGTCGTCACAGACCTTTGCAAGATGCAAACAAAGTTGACGGCCCACATCTAAATTCACATGGAATCCAAAACGCTGCTTGCAATGTGTGGGCACATTAAGCACATTGCTGCTTGCTGGTCAGCACAGTTTTCATGTGTGCTTTTTGCGCAGCATCTGCCGAACCTTCTGCAATGTACAGTACACTGTGCAGCAGTTCAGGGACGAAGAGAAGCGCACACCACACAGACACACACAAAATGCATATGGTAGTGTCTGAGGTTTATGCAGCGAACTCCAACCTATATGGGCGGACATAGAGCAACAAATATACCTCTACCAGAAAGAATGTACAGGTTCATCTTGACCTGCCGCTAACCTCATTACATCATAACATGAGAACAGGAACCTGCGTGCTACGCATGCCTAGGCTGAAGCACTGGGGGCATCATCGTACTCACCTGCTTCTGTCAGGAATTTGCACTACTACAACTAGTTCTTGCCGCCGGGTCGACCCAGTGCAGTGGCGCAGAAGGCAGGAACTCGGGCGTCATGGAGTGCGGCAGCATAGGCATCTGCACGCTCGCGCTTCACTCCAGATACCCCGCCAATAAAAAGAAACTGCCTTGTGAAGTCTTATACCGGACTGAAACAAAAAGACTACGGAGAGGCTCAGCAGCTTCAGCTTTAAGTTGCAAAAGCCAATGGATTTTTGTGGTGCCTCCAGCACATGGAAATGGCCTTGCGTCCCCTTACTCATCTGTTTTACTCACCATCAAGGCTTTTCTCGAAAGTCTCACCACAGGTTTCTGGATCGCAAGAGTACTGGGCTGCATGGGCTTCAAGGCGGTTAAGCGAACTCCCCTTCCCCGTCCCAGGCTGGCCTTCGCGCGCGGCGTCACACTCCGTACCTTGAGTGGGCTGGAAAAGAACAGCAAGTCGAACCCAGAATCCAAAAAACTCGTAATCTTGAAGTTCTCAATTAAAGCATCCCCTGAGTAGGCAGACCCAAACTTCGAGGTCTGACAATTGGTGACGGTAGCCCCTAAGTGGCCCATCATGACCATGATACAACACTCTCCGAAACCTGTTGCCAAGTGCTCAGCCTCTATGGCCTGATTCTAAGCCGGGTGCGGCTTCGTTGGTGAAGTGCTGTCGCGCGGACTGCAGGTCGTAGTTGTGGGGGAAGATCACCTCAGCCAGCTGCTGCGCAGCCTTTGTGATGCTGGCATGCTCGGAGGGCTTTGAAGGGTTTCGACAGGCACGCTTCACTATCGTTTGTTTGTCTCAAGTGTTGACCTCGAACGAGGGTGGCGAATCAGGATGCTTGCAAGCTTGCCGAGCATCAACTCAGCACTCGGGGGCTTTTACGCGTTTAGCGTTCAGCGTGTTAGGCCCAACCCCAGATTCTTAGGTGAACTTCTGCCGAGCGACAAACACAGAGCCTGCATTTTTGAGGGAGTGCTCCCCAGGCTCCAGCCAAGACCTGCAAGCACCCCCTTAACTACTGCAGCATCAAAGTACGATAAATGCAGTTGGGACTGCTGTTTAAACATGTGTCAGCCTTCGTCAGTGCAGCTGCAACTTAGGCCCCACAAGAGAAGAGTCGGAAACTACCCAAACTTAGCACATGCTTTGCGAAAGAAGCCGTACTTTCCCGAAATCATCTGGTATGAGCCGCACATATCCTAATGGGTTCCTTCAGTCATACCGGTCAGGAACGCATTCGGAAATGACCCTCGCTGGGCGGCCTCACTTCCTGACGCCTTGGCGTGACAGCTTTGGGTTCAGGGCTTTTCCGGCTTGTTGTAGGATATCTCTGCAGAATTCAACTTATAAAGCACTTGGTCTACAGCCTAGGAAACTAAATCTACAAACGCCCAAGAAAAGTCAAACACACATCCGTCTAGCCGAGCTTACACTTGAAGCAAGAAAACGGTTCTGCGGACATGGCCCAGCGGCTCCTGCTCCGCAAGTCCCAGGCCCCGGAGGCCGAGGGAGCTGCCGGCGAGTTCCGGCGCATAGGCACCTGCTTTCGCATCAGGGTTGCCGGGTAATCCCTGGTATGAATGTTTTTATTTGTGTGGTATGGGTTACGGTTACAAGACAAGTTTGAATATCACATCGTCAAGGCTATATGGGGTAGCCTAAGGAAAAGCCCAGCGTGAGGCCAGAACTGTACCAAGATGTGCGTGGTTGCCAGGAAAGCTTAGGGAACCTTAGTCTAAGTGCCCTGGGCTATCGACTTCCGCATTCCTGCCTGGAAAAGTGATCCGGGTACTTCATGCCATCACCATTTTAGGACGGAATAAAGGGATAATGGAAAAGAAAATGGAAAGTTCTGTAATGTCACATAGTGCATATGTGACTCGAGTCTTATGCTCGGAGCAGCAAACCAAGGATTCGGATCGTAAGGTATCATAATAGCCAAGACTTCTCAAGGAGCACATGGCAAAATGAGTGGTAGCATCACAGCACAACAGACAACCCAAATTGCATAATGAAGTGAAGGTCGCATCTGGGCCTGCTAAGGCATCGTGCCGAACCAAAATCTTTTCAAGGAGTTCTTGGACACGCCGCCGCCTGGTGCAAGGGACGGTTAAGCAAGGCCCATTGGTAGAAGAGTACTTCATACTACGGGGATTGTGTAGGTAAGGGTAAAGGGAGACAATTCCAAGATTCCAGGCCAAGCTGGTTTGTTCTTTAAACGGAGGTACCCAGTCCCTCTGAGGCTTTACTGAGATCCGAACCCTGATCTGCAGGCATAAGCATCACAGCATGTGCCAGCCAGTCGCAAAGCATGCTTGCAGATATCTTCTGGGAGATAGCTATAGCAAGCCCAAGTTGAACCGCGGACCCGTTTTCCGAAAGCAAAAAGCTTTCATGTCACTTCCCCCGCCCCTCCAAAGTCTTGAACCTTGACATCTTACCGGCTACACGAAATACAATGCATCTAGCACTCCCCATAAAGGCCGAGCACATACCTGCTTCGCCTCTCCTGCATGGAACATATGCATGTCATACATCTCCCGGGACCGTGGAAGGAGTTTCTCGTTCGATGAGTTTAGAAGGCGACTCTCTCGATGGCACACCTGCTCCGGTAGTCGTAGCAGACCGACACCTGCAGATCGTCGATGCCTCAAAGCAGCAACGGTAGGGGGGTTACTACCGAACGAGCATCTTCTGCTGTCTCTCACTTAATGCATCTGCTTCCATGCTGTAGCAAGGATACAACTCGACACACAAAGAATGCTGGAAGCCGGACCAAACGCTTGGCGCACAAACTCCAAGATCTGCTCCTGCCATCGAGTCCAGGGGTTGCCTAGAATTTGACTCTGAACAGGGAGTCAATGAATAGCTCTCCATCATCCCCATCAATCACCACACCAACCCCATGTCTTTAGGGAGCATCCTCAAGGAGGCTGCATCTTCAAGAACCATGGCGTGAGCTTTGTTGAAAAAATGGCGTGTGGCTTGGAAGGACTATACTGCCTTCAAGCTTGGGTACATGGATTTTTGCTTTCGGAAAGGAGATTGCAGCGTGGTCTTGACCTGGTCGGTCCTTTGGGCACCAAGGGATGGAGGTTAGAGAGTTTGAGGTAAACTCCTGGAGGGGCCGGCCTACGAGAACGAGCCACCTAACAAACCTTGCTGTCCATCTTGACGGCAAAGGAGCTACACCCAGGATCCTCAGTACTCTTCTGTTTTCAAATTAAATCGTTTGCTATGGCTGTATCATACTTCGACTCTTGGCTACACCATTCTCGATCGTTACATCGAAAGGTTACTTCTGCTGGCCGTTCGTGAACTTGTTCTTACCAATGCCGTTGCATTTTTCTTGTCCACGCCATGTCCTCGTTGGTGGCGCTGGGGGGAAAGCCCTCCAGATTGAGCGCAAACTCTGCCAGAGAGGGATGCCTCTTCCGTGCACGTGCAAGGCAGGAATCGTGAAGTGACTCCCTAGGGCCCAAATGGGAGTTCCCAAAGTATTCCAATCCTTGTTATGGAGTTATTGGGATTTGCAAGAAAGGATCCTCTATTGGGAAAACCCTCATCGCTCTAAACACCTATATACTCTTAGTTTCCATGCCCTTTCCCATTTGATTCTCCATCATTGTGTGGGGATAATATCCCTAAACACCAAACCCTCAATCCCAATCCCAATTTTGGGAAGCCGCGGAAGAATGCCCGCCTCCGGTGGAAAGCCTGGCATGCGCGCTTCTGGCGCACGGCGTGGGCTAGCGAGAGGAAGAGGCCTGATTTGGGGCTCTCCACTGGCTCTCTCTGTGGCTTAGTGGCAAGCAAGGATGACAACACGAATTGTCAAGATTATGGCAGCAAACTGGATTCAAAATCCTGAATCAACAGACAGCGCGGGAAGTTTTGCAGCTGAGTTGTGGCTTGGCTTAGCGGCCGAGGTTGAAGGATTCGGGATATTGGATTTTGGATTGGCAGTCGGGTGTTCAGGGCTTATGTTCACTTAGCTTCAACGGTCCCACCGAGGAGCTGATACTGCCTGCGCGCATGCAGAAAGCCAAGGTATGTGCATCTGACCATGACCAACATATCCCCTCAGAGGGCTCGCTCCATACCCGTGCAGCCATGTAGACACAAAAGAAAGTATGTTGAGGATTCCCACCACTGATTCTCTTTTGGAAACCACTTTCTGTGAGCTCGCCAAAGAGCCTATGAGCCACAAGAGGAAGTAGCCCAGGGCTGCCCGCCGACCGAAGTCCTCCCAAGAGCAACAATGCCAGACAAAAATGTAAAACACAGTGGGCTCGCTCTCTGTGTCCACACTCGAGCACTGCAGTCATCAGCCAAGCTACCGCAACCACAATATCCTGTAGGATTAGGAGAGATTCTGAGAGATTCATTCAGCTGCCAAATGCTGACATGCCGATGTTGAACCCATTTTCCTAAGCCTTACAGCTGCCTTGCGAGGTGGGCCTCTTTTCAACAAGCATTCGCACATGATTTTCATCACGCACGCCAAACACGCGGTGGTCTCTTACAGCATCACATCTCGCAGCTCTGGGCTTCTCAAGCACACCATGGGATTTCTGAAGATGCTGGCGAATCCAGCTGACGGACGAACCAAGTGGAGCTCGATTCCAACTAACTCTGGGGTTGAACAGGATGGCTGTTGTGACGTTCTTGTCACAAGGCTCCGGCTGTCTTGGGTTGGCTTAGGTGGGCTAGCAGACTCCTTGGTCACCTGGCGTAAGGCAGCCCTTCAGAACCCAAGGTGCATGTTTGGAGAAACCTGCCGGGAAAGGCTGGAGGCGGAAGCAAGCTTGTTGGCACATCGTACAAGAGCCTCTACTGCTCGGGAAAGGCAAGGTTGTATGCGCTCAGCGATGCTCAGCGCCACTCAAGGTAAACAACAAAGGGTTGCTGATGGGAATTCGCTAGAGAGCTTGAACACATCAACTGTTACAGGCATCCTCCATTCATGCAATACCATGCTAGAGGTTTCTTGTCTGCATGGCCAGCAGCCACAACACTACTGAAGCAAAAGGGTGCAGGAGTGAACCTCTGGTCTGCCCACACCTCCATTGACGACGGCTTTAAATGCTCCCAGTGACGGGCCTAAGCCCGAGCTGGGCGGAGATTATTGCGGCCAGGGCCGAGAAAAAGTTGCACATTCTCATGCAAGCACGTCAAGACTTCGCGCAAGCATTACCTCCCCCACACCATCAGCCAAGCTTCAAAACACATACCCTCTACGAAGTGGGATCCTCTTCTTCGCAACCCAGACTTGAAAGGCCAGGCTGAGTCTTCGGACAGCCCCATCCACCCGAGAGAGCTGCCTTTCTGCACCGAAAGAAAACGAAATTTGGGAATGTATATTGCAGGCCTAAGCCATGTGCTGGAAGATGAGCCCTGGTCTTGATAAGGGAGATTGCCCATAGACCTTGAACATGCGCCATATATAGTTTGACGTTCCTGCAAACCTCCAGGACTTCCTGCAATGGTCTTGCCTGCTAAAGCCAAGAACATGGTTGGCGGATATAAAACCACCTCACCAAAAGTTGAAAATTCATGGAAATCATGGCTCCTGAGAGCTCAACGGATGTATTCGGCTGTCACCGCAGTTTTCTTGCAACAGTGTACTTAGACCGGCCCCTCCATCGTAGGTGAGAACGGGGTTCACCACCACGGAAACGGATTCGTGCACAGGAATGCACGCATCACCTGCTCCTTTCAAAGCAGAAAAGGGAGGCCCCCTTCTGCTTTGCACATAGCCTTCAACGGACTAGTACTGAGTTCTGTTTCGCACGTCCGTGGCTTCAGCTGATTTGATGATGTCTACATCTCAGTGCGTCTTGGTGCATACGGTGTGGTCTGACTGTGCCTTTGCATCAAGGAGGAGAGCTTAGGAAATGCAACGCAGAAAGCACAGGGTGGAGCTCTGTCCCTTCGCCAGAGCAATTCCGAGTTGACCCGAGCAAAAGCTCAGGAAATAAACATCCAACTGACCAATGCAGCAAAGTATCGCCTGCTCATGGCCAGCAATGCAGTGTATCCCTGAGGCTGTGGTGTGGTGGACACCAACATCAGCAGTGAAGGTGGCTCCTTATGTCAGACTACGGTCCGTTTCGGAGCTCTGTAGGATTCGATTGAAGGAAGATTCAACAAAGCTATGTAATTTATCTACATACTGTATGTCCAGCTCGAAAGTTATCGATATAGCTCTAGCTTCAGTCGGTGTAGTAGGGTTCCGTCCGAATTCAATGCCAAGGCGCCCGGCCACAACTGGTGCAAGCTGAGGTCTCACGGTGGGAAGCTAGTTTCCATTTACTTTTCCACGTCCCTTGCAATTTGATTCTGCACTGTAGCTGAATCACAGTTCTTTAACAACAACCCGATTGCTATGGACCTCGAAGCAAGCAGCCTCCTTTAGGATCAAGCACCCAGATTGAAAACCTCTAGTTGCACTGCAAATTGTGGGGCAATGAGAACGTTGATTAATCATCAACATTCCAGGTTGAGGGGGACTGGATGCGAGGATTCAGCTCGAGGCTCCTGGAGGACCCTCATGCAGAAGCGGGCGAAGATCTCCTGGACAAGTGCTTTGGACTTCAGGTTCAAGGCTGCGTATCCCAGGCTTCTAGGCCTACAGGCTTAGGAAATCAGCATTTGCGGGCTTAGCCGGTCACCTGGTTACTGAAGGTTCTGCTTTTCTTGAATATGAGGCAACTGCACTCCCATCCATGCACATTGTGCCCCACACATACGCCTGGCCCACGTTCACGTTGCCAAAAAAGTGGTAGCATGAGCTACGCTACCAAGACTACCAAGGCTCGTCTTCCGTTAAAGCTTGAAAAGACTGTGTCCTGAAATCCTGCACCCAAGCGTTGGTCCTCAGTCTTGCTCCATTCAAGATGTAGGGCCCCTAAACATAATTTGGATATGTAGGCTTTACAGGTTGTCGTCTTGGGTGGCGGCTTCAGGACAATGAGCGCTACTGCTTGCAACCAGGTCCTGACCGCGATATATTCTTCTGGCCCTGTGCCTGGTGCAACGGCGGTGAGACTAGAAATTGTGGCAAGGAAATGCTGAGGAATTTGGGGTCTCTGGGCTGCCGAGTACTCTAGACCCCCCGACTGAGAGATGTGCGGAGTTCAGCAAGTGCATGTGATGTCCGAGAGCTCGTGGCGTAATACCCTCATGATAGCCATGGATGAGCAAGTCAAGGTGCCGCGCCTGTTGCCCTCTAAAGAATTCTGCCGCTCTGCGCCTTTGACCTTGAACTGAACCCATTCCCCTGCGCCTGAGGTTGACATCAGCCCTCGAACTGAGCAGACGCGCCACAGCCAGCCTGTGCCTCAAGTCTTTCACATATCATTGGCCAGGTGAGTGGTTGGTGTTTTCGACACATGTGGCAGGATTTATCCGTGTTCATGAGTAGTCAATTTGTAAACGGAGCTCGCAGCAGGATCGTCTAGCAATACTGACTCTTTGCCGGCTTGAATTTCAGGCATGCGTCCTCCGAAGTTAATGTCTTGCATCCGTTCCCTCATTGCTGTATTTCAGAGCAAAGGGGTGCAGGCCCTCTAACTAAGTGGCTCTCACTGCTCTACTGCAGTTGTTCCCATCCTGGCTTGTAGTGCTGCGCCGCCCTCTCTATCTTCAACTGATAGGTCACCAAATGTCTGATGGTCAGATCTTAGGATGCAGGCAGTGAGAGTCAAAAGCAAGTCTTTGAGGTCGTCTGCCAGTACATGCGTCAATCTAACCATTTCCTGTGAGATGTTGGTGCTACAGGTGTAGCAAAGTCAAGTTCTCAACTACAGTCCAAGGTGCAGTCCACCAGCACACCAGGAAGGCAAAACCTAGCTGGTGTCGATGGCATGTCATCTGAGAGCACATGTGAAAGATACACAAACTCCAACGCAAAATGCTGTCAGGATTTTTCGTTCAGAGCCTGCCCGAAGTTCGGGATGCCGTCCTTGAAAAAATTCACATCGCCCTGGTTTTTGGGGAGCTTCCCCACTGCCTCAGGAAATGCGCCTGGAAAGCAGAGACCATTCAGGGACGCGCTCCTGCCCGGGGACATGTCCAAATTTGCGTCCGCCCCTGGCTGCATCAAGATCTCCTGCACAGCCCCGTCGGTATTGCAGAATCCCGAAGGCAGCAAGCCTTTTGAATCGAAGCAATAAGGATCTCGCATGGCCGGCAGCCTCTCATCGAAGCGCCCTCCAGCTTGCACCAGCCGACGCAGCATGGCCACATCACCAGCGAGGGCTGCACAGGCCGCGCCACTCATACCACTTGTAAGGTTTGCGGCCTGCTCCAGAGAGACAAATTTGAAGTGAGAGAGGAAATCATCCAGACTTCTCTCCACGCGCGGCTGACCAAGCAAATCCTCGTATCGAGCGGCAAAATACCTGTAAAGATTCAGGTCGTTGGTCCCCGCTAGCTCCTCTAGCTTGAAGTTCAGCGCACAATGAACAATCCTGCAGCACTCCTGTCGGTCTGCCTCCACAGCGAAGGACCCCAAATGCACCGGCGACTGCCTGGCAACCAACATAACAAAACTCGTAGTGCAATCTTAACTTGGGCAAACGAGAAATTAGAAGAAGGTTCCACATACAATCTGGAATTAGGGCTGTCAAGTTGCAAGCAACGGAGTGGGTGGCAGAATTCGGCATTGTCCGCAGCTGTCACAACAATCATGGGCACCCGGCGGCCAGCAGAGAGCAGCTTGCACCACATCTCCGTGCGGCACCATCCTGTTAAGCACACAAACCCCCCGAGTCTCTGAAAACCTCGCGTTTTGATGGTCCGTCACCCCGCGCAGATGCTGCTTGTTTATAGCCTTGGATAGCTGCTAGCCGTTGCTAGCCGTTGCTAGCCATAGCCTCCCTCCCACACTTGAGTAACCCTCCCACCTCGAGAGAGCCACGTGCTGAAGTCGCATGCTGAACCCGACTCGGCATGGGTTGCCGTGGGCACCAAGGCAATGAAGAGATCGCACGAATCCACGTAAAACGGGATTGACCGAATGCACAAGTAGTTCTTGCTCACCTGGAGGCGAGAGTGCTGGACTGCTTCATGCATTCACAAACAGGGAGGACTGAGGGATCGGCGCGATAGGCTACAACCCGTGGCCTAGCCAGACAACACTAGGTTTCATTTCCAATGCCCTCCCAAACATGGCTCGGTCAGCAGACTCCGTAGTCCGTTCTCGCTTAAAACTGGGCAAGGCAGCTCTTCTCATCCACTCACTGAACTGGGGGTTGAAACAGAGGGTGCCCAACTGCCATGTCATCGTATTGATTTTTGGGCCTCACTTGTATGCTTATCACCCAGATGAACACTCATGTCGCTGAAGCATGCCAGCATGAATTAGCTTGTTGCCCCAAAACGTTGTGAGTCTCATGATGGCTGAACTGTTGAAATATCAGTAACAACTTGATAAGGGCACAGGCTAGGGATCACGTTTATGATTGCCTGCAGCACTATCACCACCACCTCTCTATCCTTCCAGCACCTAAAATATGATTCTAAAGTTCAGAGAATCATTGAACATCGTCCAACTTGCACTCCGCGCCTCTTGTCCCTCTGCTGGCAATGCGCCCTCGCCGATCTGCGGAACACACAGCCAATCCAGCCAGATGTAAGCACCTGTCAAATGAGCTGCGACTGGGACCTGAAGATTGTGGGCTGAGTACGAGTACCAATCCTGAACCCTTCACCTCTAGAGCATAAGAAAGCACCAGGCCCTGAACGAAACAGCTGATTTCGCAGGCACTTCGCAAGTCCTCCCTCTCTGCTTGTGACAGCTTGCGAGAGCTCAAGTCGAACTGCGCCATGAGGTCGGCTTCAACCTAGCAAGGCTCGTGGCGGTATCTTGTGGGTCCTGGGAACTTGAGAATCGTTCAGCTTGCACAGAACTACGAAGCTTCATCTCAAACACAAAGTTCTACAACACGCTTGAGTTCGGACGTGGTTCGAAAAGATCTCAGCAAGCTCCACTGAAGCTGCCACCTGTCTACACATGAAGACACCTCCTTCTCAGCCAGTCCTCACAGGCTAGCCACATATGATTAAATGGAAACTTGCACGCCTCCTGGAGATTGAACAACGGCTCGCCTCAACTTGCCGACGCCCAATTTCGTACAAATCTGTAAAAATCTTCAACCCCCAACTCCGACCCCTCCTTGACCCGAGTCCGAAACCCAGCCTGTAGGCACCCGTTCATGAGATTGCGCAGCGCCTGCTGGAGAGTCCGCAGCTGGACTCCCTGCCACAATTGGCTTGC
Organism: Symbiodinium pilosum; assembly: GCA_905231905.1. Classification (NCBI taxonomy): domain Eukaryota; class Dinophyceae; order Suessiales; family Symbiodiniaceae; genus Symbiodinium; species Symbiodinium pilosum. The sequence continues at coordinate 75,346 of CAJNIZ010014191.1, forward strand.
GCATGCTTCCGCTTCTTGCGTGCAAAGAGGGTACCAGGGAATCACTGGGTCATGCCTTGACAGAATGCGCAGGAGAAGTCGATGAACCCGGTCAGTGCTTCGGAGGTGCTTTGGCAGCTGGAGATTCAGAGGGGTTCCCGATTATGAAGAGCATGAACCCTGCAGGTTGCACGGTAAGCATCGTAAAGGAGGGGCCCTCCCGGCCAAAAATTTGAAAGCCCACAGACAAGAAAGTCACAAGCATCCCCAAACCATGCGGCAGAGGAAGCAAAGCAACGGCGCCTGCGGATCTGGATGTGCGTTTCCCAGCCACTGGTGTGACACCTGACAAGCTAAAGTTTCAGCAAAAGCGGACCTTAATGTGCTTCCATTCTGTTGACAGGTAGGTCTACTCTTGCACCTATCTACGAATGGACTAGAAAGATGTTTGGGCTGAGAACGTTTGCCGGCATCAGCAATACAGCTCGTTGCCGCCCAAATGTCGCCTAAATGCTAAAGCCATCTTGTTCTCTGACCGGAGTTAAGTTCTGCTCCAACTTATCACCCAAACCCCGCTTGCCGGACTGCCGTGATGTAACTCTACGAAGACCTTGATTGTTTCTACTTGCGGTCATGCTCATTAGGTCAAACAGGGCCGCAAGGTAAAAAAACACCATCATTCCACATCAACTGATGCAAAACTGCTTGACTCGCAAGTGATGCTGCTCGGCCAGGGCACGAAGATGGTCAGGAAGTGCGGCTTGTGCTCAACCTGGGGAATTTGGGCAAATGCCTCTGGTAAAGATCCACAGAAGTGCGCACTTAAATTCGTTCAATTGGACGAACTTTTCTTGTGGATGCTGGTTCTACTTTTCAGATGAAATGTTAAGCCGAGAAGCCAACATACCAGAGTCCCACAGATCCTGGTGCGTTGGCAGGACTCCCTCCATCTTCAGGATGTCATCAACTCGGACAACCTGACTGCACTCAAAGCAATAAGGGCAAATGGATCGTGATCCAAAGCGCGACTGGCAGGTCATGCTGAAGGACAAAGCAACATCTCTTGTCCATTGCGTTTATGCAATGGTTACAATCTAAGGTTTGAAGTATGGGCCCCACACAATTTGGACCCTTGGCCTTTTGCGTGGGTTCAAGGGTCCCTTGAGGGCAAATCCAGAGCCTACATATATATGCAGGAAGCCCAAATCACCTGTCACACTAGGGGGCCAACACTGCCAAAGCTGTTTGACTCATGGACCAATTTGCCTATTTGTTGCGGATAAGAGTGCCATTCAAGAGTGCTGCCATGGAGCACTTGATTGTTCCCACAAGAGTGTCTGAATTTCAATGGTGGTCATCAAGACGTTTAGAGCATAATAATGCCAACTCAACTTGGATTGCACAACTGCTATTGCCAGAGGGCAAGGCTGTTCTGTCTTGAAAGTTCATGTGCTGGCGTTATCTTGTACCCTGACAATACTCTTCACAACGCACTTGAGCACATTACCGGTTATTGTGATCTACCAGGCTTTGTCGAAATGGTCGCACTCACGTTCTTTCAGCTGTCGCCATTTTTGACCAGGGCATTGTTAAGTATCGGTGCATCATATCCGACACCCAAACAAACAAGGAGCCTTGCAGAACGAGTTCCTTCAATGCTGCCTGGCTGCCCACATTGGGTGCCACTGCTTATGCTGGCCATGCTGGCCATGCCTGGCTCCGGCTTTGCTCGGCTGCCGGCTGGCACAGCTGCCCATGGCGCAGGAGTCCAGGGTAGTTCCAGGTTAGGCAGGGGGGGATGAAGGCCCACACTGTGCTGATGAAATATTAGGAATAATATTAGAAATCTTCATAATAATGATAATATTAGTAATATGGTTTTTTGTATCCAAAAGCTTTCGAGCGCTTCAGATTGGCTAGCTTGCCGTCTTGAATCTCAACGAATACATGCACCCCGGCTCATCCCCGCCTGCCACATGTCCTAAAAGCCGCGGCAGTTAACATCGAAGAGCCAACGGACATGTTGAGTGGCTGCTGCATGGCCCTATCTCTATCTGTCTGCTCCCCTCATGCTGATTGATGGTTTCATCCTTTAATTGAGTTTGAGACCGTGCACAATACCATCAGTCCTCCTGCTCACCTACTCATTCAGGGGCAGCAACAGGGTAGCACTTCTCCTGTGCTGCCCAGCCCAAGTGGTTCTGCTGGGCATTTTGGCCGCAAAGCGCCATGGCCTCAGAAGCATGGAAAAGAGCTCATTTGCAATGTTTCGGATGTGCGTTGCTTGGTACACTTGAAGCAATGTTCCGCCAAACCAACCCCCCCCTTGAAGATCCCGTTGAAGAGGCATGTTTCGCAGCATGTTTCGTGGGTATGTTGAAAAAAGCAGATCCTTGCTCCAGAACAAACATCAATGTTGATTTTGTCTTTCTACCAACGCCATTATCACAAACCTCCTTTCCTCAGCACATTAGCTTCGTTCTTAATCTTCACTTGCGATTACCATCCTGGTGCCGCGGCGCTGTCTCCTCTGTCTCGCTGATATGGCTCACGTGGTCCAAGCCCGTGCGCATCAGCTGCCCACTGAGCGTGGATCCCAAGTAGATCCATGCCGTCCTTGCTGCGCAGCGGACGATCTCGGACGAGAGAACTCGACAAAAAACGCGCGCAGGGCTTGTGGCTTGCGCATGGGAATTTGCGGGACGTTTTGCGAGCGCGTTGCCATTACAGCACAACTTGTAGCACATTAGGAAGTCATATTACTTGAGGAGTTTCAGCACATCATTGCATCATCACTGCGTGCATGCTTCGAGATCGTTGGAATTTACCGGATGTCAGGACATTCCTCGGCGGTTGCAAAATTTGTTCGTGAAAGTATGTCGACCAGCGGTGTTTGAAGATGTAAGCCCTGGGCTCTGGAGCTCTTGTTGCTGGTTCTCAACAGATCTAGCAATATTATAGTACACAGGCCATTTGGTAGTCTGACGATGATTGGTGGCCAGCGTCCCAGCACACATGAAGAGGCTGTAGACAGCCAGGAACATGTGCCACCTCAGTTGCAAACAAGCTGACGCTGCATCCTGAAATTCAAGACCGCGAATCAAAGAGATAATCTTCGAGTTTAGCTCATCGCCTAAGCAACCCCTCCGCCGTGCCCCTGCCAAGAGCCATGGCTTCAGGCTGCAAACCAAGCCACTGGTGGAATAGAGGGAGGCCAACGCCCACCAAGAACTTCTTGTGAAGATCCACCTCGCTTGCAGGTCGCGACTCCCTGCTCAGAAGAGAATCTGAGACCTTGCAGCAATGACAACACCAGCGGGTGGCCACTTAATGCTCCGGATACATAGATGGCAGGAGCCGTCGCAATCTCTCCAGCCAAGGAGTCTCAAATGTTTCAGGTCCTTGTGATGGCTACAGTATCAGTAAGTGACCATATGTGCAGGGTTCTGTTATGCCCACAACGAGCACTGTTAGACGGCATCCAAAACCAAACCTCATCCCTACCTCACCACAGAAAGCCACCCCAAGAGCGCCCCATCCAGACTAGGTGCTCCAAAGGGTACATTCTTGAAGCGGCCAAGCAGTGTTGCGGATGTGCCATCCTGCAAATCGAGGAAAACGTTTAGGTTGACCATTGCAAGTCGTAAGTCTTGGTGATGCTAGGGCTTCGTGTCGTTGTAGGATGCAAGTCTTCCCTGCTTCCCAATGCTAACTAATGAGGCTTCAGCATCTCCTGCAAGGTCTGCTTCTTGCTTGGCAGGCCTAAGGAATTCGATCATCCGTAGTCCCAAAATGTCACGAGGAACGCTAAGCCCTCGTCCTTCCACCTCTATGACATCAGTCCTGCACTACCTGCTGCCGCTCCATGTGCCCCAGGAGGCTCTGCGAGTGGCGCATACCCTCCGTGCGGTGGGGCTCCAGATTCTTCACCTCTGAGCATCCCATCTCTGGGATGATGGATTGACGAGTTGAGTTCGGTCAAGAAGCAAGGAGAAGGTTTTCAATCAGAACCTCAAGAGCTTCAGTGGGTCGCAAGATTCCCTGGCCTTGGGCCTGACTTTTAGCTACAAGTTGTTCCGGCAACTTGGCAGTTTCGCAAGGATTCCCTGAAGCAACCTTGAAGGGCGTTGCCTACGAAGAGCAAATTCATTGGCAGCTAGCGGCGCAGGCGCAGATCACGTATTACGCCATCACTCGCGCTTCAGCCCACAGCTACAGACTGCTGTAGATAGACATTTAAATTTCTTTCAAGGATTCAAACCCATAGATTCCCCTATGCAGCCTTGATAAACCTTCAGCAAGAGCAGCTGCTTTGACAGGCATGACGACAAACCCAACCTTGCATCGAAGGCGATGGAGCTTGCCCTGGTTGATTGCCATCAAGGTGGCATCATAACCGTCAGACTCCAAGGCATCATGGGTCTGTCCTGCACAAGCATGCAGGCTCAAATGGCGAACCGGCTGACCTACATAACTTCCTACTATCTACCACACTCTTCATCAGGAAAGCTCGTCTCCTGGAAACGACAACTGCAAGCCCCAGCTTTGCGATAGACTGCTGAACTTTGATGACTAGGGTACAGCTCACCTAGTACCCACGCAGGCAAAATGTAGGAAGCTGCAGCCTACACCCTCGTAGGCCCCATCTGCCTTGCGTGTCGAACTTGGATAAGCTGCACTCATGCTGTACACGGACGAGCGCATCTTCCTCAAATGCAAGCTGGACAAACGCAGACATATGTCGATCTTGAGGCCTGCAGTGCAACAAAGCTATGGCATTCTGCCTTCTGCCAGCACCATGGGTATCAGCTTCCTTTGGCTTTGGTGAAAGCAGCATGACAGTGGCCGGCATCGTGGGCCTTCATGCTGTCGGAATGCTGACCAAGCACGCAGGAATTGCTTGCAACCAGCACCGGGGGTATGTACTTAGTCCTCCTGCACCCTCAAATTAAAGCAATGGAACTGCCATCAATTTTAGTAGCAAATGCAAGGGGGCGGACGAAACAAAACGTTTCCAACAAGGGCTTTGCACCATCTTGTTATCCGCGGTAGCAGGGCAAGGGGCGAAAAGTGTATTCCTTCATCGAATTGCACTTCCTGTTAGACTAGCTCGGTAGTAGTGAACTGTAGCTGAAGCCTGGCTAGGCAACGGGAGCTACACATTGCGGCAACCTCAGCAGCCTTCAAAAGAGAAAAGCTGCGAAAGTACTTTAGGATTTGTTTTGTATTGTTTTCGTTCCTTTGTTTTTTCTCAACACTCACAGGGATTGCGGCGGTTGGGGTTCCAAAAGTGGCAACAGCCACAGGGAGTGGGAGTCGGGGTCAGGATCCTGGTAACCGTCGTCGCTTTTAGACCCTCCACCCTCTTGGAGCTTCAAAAGGTTGATGAAAAGTCATGAAAATCAATTAAAGTGAAAATGATGAAATTTCATGAAAATCTAGGGAAAATTATGAAAAGTGATGAACCAATCATGAAAGTGATAAAGAAAGAATCATAGAAATGATAGAAATAATGAAAGATGATGAATCAATCCTGAAAATGACGAGAACTGAAGACCGATGCAAATGATCAAATTAAAGGACCGGAGAACCCCACATGTGTAGTTTAACCCGAATTTAAGTGGGATACTATTAGGATATCATCGCCCGGCGAAATAAAGAAGAACCAGAAGACGAGACGATAACTGGGGAAATGATTCGCTGAAAAGACTTAAGGGGACACCCTTTGCGATTTGAGTTTGGGGACTTAATCATCTGAAAATCCTTCAGGTCCACATGAGCACATGAAACTGCACGGAGTTCACACTTTGTTTTGATCGGGGGCGCATCAAATCTGCTCATCAAATCTGCTTCTGCCCCGAGATACCCCCACTTAGGGAGGGATGGGCGGGAAAATCTTGGATGGTGCTCGAGGCGAAATGCTACGTGTACATGATTTCACCTCTAGCTTCACATAGTGCTCATGTTCGCTTGCATGCAGCTGAACCTAGAAGAATGTGTGACTTCAGGAAGTATGGCCAATCTTACGGGGACACCCCTTGCGATTTGAGATTTGGGGAGATGATTCTCTGAAAAATCTTAGGAGACACCCCTTGCGATTTGAGATTTGGGGGCTTGATTCTCTGGAAAGAACCTTAGAGTGACACCCCTCGCGATTTGAGATTTGGTGGCTTGATTCTCTGAAAACCCATAAGGGTAAACCCCTTGCGATTTGAGATTTGGGGAGATGATTCTCTGAAAAATCTTACGAGACACCCCTTGCGACTTCAGATTTGGGGAGATGATTCTCTGAAAAATCTTAGGAGACACCCCTTGCGGTTCGAGATTTTGGAACTTGATTCTCTCAAAAACATCTTAGGGGGACAACGCCTTGCAATCTGAGATTTGGTGCCTTGATTCTCTGAAAACCCGCAAGGGGACACCCCTTGCGATTTGAGATTTGGGGAAATGATTCTCTGAAGAATCTTAGGGGGACACCCCGTTCGATTTGAGATTCGGGGACTTGATTCTCTGAAACATTTTAGGAGACAGCCCTTGCGATTTGAGATCTGGGAAATGATTCCCTGGAACAACTTAGGAGACACCCCTTGCGATTTGAGATTGGGGACTTGATTCTCTGAACAAATCCTAGGGGGACAACAGTCAAACCGCAAAACCGGAGAATTTCAAGGGTAAGGGGCAAACAGTCTGAACACAAAAGTGGAGAATTTGAAGGGCAAGGGGCAAACAGTCTAAAACCGCAAAAGCGGAGAATTTCAAGGGTAAGGGGCAAACAGTCTAAGCGCAAAAGCGGAGAATTTCAAGGGCAAGGGGCAAACAGTCTAACCGCAAAAGCGGAGAATTTCAAGGGTAAGGGGCAAACAGTCTAACCGTAAAAGCGGAGAATTTCAAGGGTAAGGGGCAAACAGTCTGACCGCAAAAGCGGAAAATTTCAAGGGGCAAACAGTCTAACCGCAAAAGCGGGAAATTTCAAGGGGCAAACAGTCTACCCGCAAAAGCGAAAAATTCGAAGGGTAAGGGCAAACAGTCTAACCGCAAAAGCGGAGAATTTAAAGGGTAAGGGGCAAACAGTCTAACCGCAAAAGCGGAGAATTTCAAGGGCAAGGGGCTGAAAGTATGCATGTGTATGTATGTGTGCATGTATGCATGTATG